>JXOV01020540.1:0-11931 GCA_001014945.1 Clogmia albipunctata
CATGGGTTGTTTGGTCCAATTGTACAATATAATACAATACGAAACGGGGTGGATCATAACAGTAACCAACATGCATATTTTATACAATTTTCACAAGTTTTATTTTAGAGAACAAATTTTGGGCAGAGGAGAAAAATCCAGGTATTAGAAATTTTTGTTCCAGTTTTTCGCCCATCTTTTCATGATGATTTCCATACTTTCATGGATAGTTATATTTATTTTTAGAGAAAGCTTGAGAAGAATCGAGAGAACTAAATAATTTCTTATTTTAAATGCCAAATAAATGGAAACCAATAAAGACAGAAATGTGGTCGCTAAAAGATTTTTATTAGTAAAATGAAATTAGTTTTTAATTTGCTAATTTTTGGTTAGGCTTAAATATTATTATAATATTATAAGCTACAATTAGACGGGAATCTAAAATTTTAATAAATAAGGTCTGTTTGAAGTTTAAGCTTATGCTTCAGAACATGTCGTAAAACTTCTAAATCCCTAAGAGAATTTGACTTTTTTACACTACAAATATTTGTTAAATCAAAATCAATAGATAAAAATATGTTTCGAATTTAGGGTGTGATCTAAGCCCTTATAGAGTTCGTAGGCTTCTGGTGATAAAACTGCCATAGATCTTCTATCGTACAACTTAATATTTACAAACCGAAATAAACAGTTTTAAATGCCAATCGTTTTATTTAAAAATTTTAGAGTGTTTTAAAATTAAGACTCCAGGTGCAAAGTTTCATGTGGGGCAATCTAATATTTATTGAAAAATGTTCCACCATACGATTGGAATAAACTTGACCCATTTTAATTGTATATTGTTGAAGTTAATTAAAGTATCACGTATTACCCAATTTAGAGATACACAATATTGCAATTTGAAAATCAAACTTTGGCACAAATTCGTCTCTAGAATAGGAAGGGTTAAAATGGTGTCTAAATTCTAGTAATTGACCACTCGGAACGTAACACCACAAATTCAATACCCATTTTAAAATCCTGCCACATAATCAATTTATCAAGTTCTGTAGCAGCAGAGAGGAGGAGAGGAGGTGAACGTGCCCAAATTGATTCAATTTCGGACCAAATAGGACGACGGAATTGGGCAAAACTTGACCTCTCTGACTCCGAGGAAACTTCGCCCCCAATTGTAATTCCCAAGAGCCGCCGGCACACAGTTGCCGACGGAATAACTAATGTTCCTGTTATTTGAAACATGACCAGAAGCTGAACATTTGCTGCTGTGTCATCACTGATACATTAAACGGCAATCACTTGTCCTTATCAAGTTGTTAAACCAATTAACAGCCTGACATTGTTGTAGATAAGAAATACAAGCTGTCATTAGCCAAAATTGTAATGCGAAGTGCCCTAAACTATTCACGACTTTGTTAAATTTAATCGATTTTATAATAATAGTGTTGTGTTTTTTCTTTAATCATTGCAGGCGCTTGGTATTATTATACAGTGAAACCCATTTTTTTTTGTGTAAACAAATGTATACAAATTGTCAATTTTGTGAATGAAGCAAGTTGGTTACTGGGATTGATTGGACTATGAAATTTTTGTACTGTAGTGACTGGATATTTCTAGTCACTAATAAATAAATGTAATGTAAAATTGGACCAACCAACCCATGACTCAGTTATAGCCCTCACTCATATGTATAAATACATATGAATGATCACCGGACCGTTGCACCATCGTGATTCCTTGGAGTGATGGGTGCTGCCCACCGCCTCCTCCTCACGTAGGCGTTTCCACTATCTACTTTTGTTTTAAGGGAGGTGGATAGAATATATGTGCAAACGCCCCGCCATTTGGCACCGCTCACGGGGGTAGTATAGGTCAAGGATGGGTTTAGGGTTAGTTAGTAAGAATAAATAAAAAGAAAAATTAAATACTCGTAGGTATAAACTAGTTTTAACGTAGGATCAACTGATTTATATGAAATTTATAAAAAAAAAATGGGAGACAAGGCGAGGCCTTAAAAATAATTTTAATGTACAAAATTTTATGAAATAAAGCTAACTTTAAAAATTGTATAAGTAGGAAACGATAACATTCTTTTGATAAACAGCTTTTCCTTATTCTTTTTTCTTCAACAGAAAATTTTAACTTTTTTTCATTATTCTAAGTTTTTTTAGTTTGGAAAACTCTTTTCATATGATATTTCGTTAATATATTGGTATAATTTATATAGAATTTTTAAATTTACGTTTGTTTTGTGAGAAACTTATGTTTTGAAATAAGAACTTTCGTTTCGCGAATTTTTATGATTTGACACGAATTGATTGTCTTCGTTATTTAAGACTCAATAAAATTTGGTTGACGGCTGTGCATCCTAGCAGAAAAGGCCTTTTTCCGAAAACTAACCTTTTCAATGTCTTTAAACAAAAGATAACTATTACATAATTCTGAACTAATTTATGTGTTAAACATTAGACGATTGACCTTCCAAAAATTGTCATAAATGTTGAACGTAATAAATTGCTAAAAATATAAGCAATATGCTGGCGCGTGTAATATTTTGTCTTATCGGCATTTTCTCCGTTTGACCATTTCGTCAAGAAAGGCTCGGAATGCTAATTTGATTGTAAGCCTTTATTGAGTTATTAGAAAAACGAAAATTTGAAAATCGTAGCTCTTAATAAGATTTCGTCGACCCAATTTCCCTATAGCTATGTATTGTAGTTTTATTTTATATTATTCTTTAAATTGATTATATTTTACTCAAATCTCAGATGTGTAATCAATACGAAGATTTCTGTTATTCGATAAAATCACATTGAGATAATTCAATCAACATATTACGAGAAAACATGCTTCGGTTTCCATTTGTTACGAGCTTAACCTTTAAATTCAAGCTCATTCATTAATTGAACCCATTTATCCACATCTTTGCCATTTAATCTTAGTTCTTACGCAAAACCACCAATATCGCTTCTCATAAGAGTCCATAATTACAGTTAATTGAAAAGTTACTTAATTAACTGTTACGTAAATTTATGCTTCCTTTTGCATTCCGGCTCACTTTCAGTTCTTGTTAAACAACCTCCTTTCCATTATTATTATTTAGGATTCTCTTCTGCTTCGGAAGTGTTGCAATGATCCGGATTATTAATGGGCAGTGGTGGTGGGAACCGACTGGCAAAAAGCACAAGTGGATGTTCAACACTCTGGTCGTCTATTTCTTCGTTTTCTTCCCATCCATCCATCCTTTTCTGTGTCCACTGCTAATGGATTCGCTGTGTGACGTAGAGATAATATTGAAACATATTCGTAACCATTGTTGAAAGCACAATTTGCCAAGGGAAGAGAGCAAAAATTGGCGCTGTTAACCGTGCAATATTATTTGACTTTCCTCTTTCATCACAGAACCCCGTTTCTATTTTTTCCACTTTAGCCTTTAATACCCTTCATTCACGGTGTCGTGCCGTTATTTTGCCTCTCGACTTGACATCGAGATGAATTTAAGCTTTAAATTCTTGTTTGGCATTAAATTGCGTTAATCGCTTCATTTGTCGGCTTGAGTGCGAAAAGTTGGTCGTTCGGCAAACTTTAGCACGATTTAGAAGATACACATTGCAAAGTTTGTTAAGACAGCTCTTTCTCTCTGTGAAAGGAATTTACAGGAACTTTGAAAATCCTTTTTGTGATATTTCATTGGCGGAAAACCCTCCCCGGTTTCAATTAGATTTTTGCCGTATTTAGCGCGTTTTATTAGATCACAATCAGTGTTAAAATAAATGACTTAGTAGAATGTTGTTTCAAAGTTGAATTAAGCTAACTTTTCCTATTTTTTTGTAAGAAATTTGGAGAATAGGTTTTAATTTAGAGATTTTACGATATTACCTTCAGAACATCTAATTTTATAGTGTTCTTTATCTATGGGAAAAATCTATTGTAGTTAAAAATTTATCTAATTTGATGTGTATAATTTTCTGTCAAGATCGTATTTAACAGGATATTTAATAGATTCCGGACCGAGTTAATACTTGTGCCCGAATGAAAGATCAATTGAAGTTCTGCTTGGGGAAAGAGGCACCGGCGGGCGTTGGATGAAGAGAGTATTGGAACAAAGACAAAACACATAGAACTTGTTAATGACATGTAGTATTTCTAAAAAAAAGGCCCTAAAGGCGCCAATGAAACTAAATATATATACTTGTGAATCCTTCCAGAACCCAATTTAACATGAATAAAACGCGCCATCGTTGAGAATTCGCTTGATTCTATAAGTGGACTAAAAGTTTTAAAAAATCTTAAAATAAGTCATTTGTTTTCTAAATAGACTAAACAATTCGTTTATGAAAATGACGCCTTCAAATATTTGATTTTTAAATTGCAATTGTATCATTAAAATAATATTTGAGCAAAATTTTCAAAATGTGTTCCAAAATACGAATGATAATTATCTTCCATTATCCAGAAGACGTTCTTCAGATTCTGAATTTGGATAAAAATAGAAAAAGAAAAAAAGTGTGATTTCACGTAAAAGATATTTACACAAATAAAATAAATTTGTGTGATTTATTATATAATAGTTATTAAATTTCTCGAATCACTAGCTATTTTGTTAAAATATCGAATGATTAGTTATATTATTAACAATTTAATATCAAGTGCAGGGAGAAACACTCTCACATTATTTTTACATGATTTGTATAGTTTGAAATTAGCTGAGTCTAATTCTATATATAAGTAACAACAAACCCTTTCTCTAAACTGTCCAGATCAATACAGGCCTAGTGTGCGGTGCTGAATCGAATAAATATTCATAAAAATAGTACTCTATATCATTTTAAGGTGATATGTTATATTGCATCGGCACAAGTATCTTATTCATATAGTTAACGTATAAACAAGTTTTCTTTTTTCCAAAACAAATAAATTGTTAAAAATAAAGAATTTTTCAGAGCATTCAAAGTGTATAAAAAATAATTTTTTTTATTTATATTTAATTCATTATTTGATGTATAAAGTAAGAGTATTATTTGAATATAAATAAATATCAAATTAATTTAATTGCTTTAAATTGCGTTAAATTACAAATACTACTGTGTAATAAAAGTTGATATTACACTCTTCCTACGATCTAGACTGTTAAAAACTTAAAGATAACTTGGAAAACTGCTGTTCTGAACTTTCTCTCTTCCCACTGTCAACTGTGAAAACTTTAGTACATTGTTCCAGTAATCTTTCCATTTCCCACTAATTAAATAACTTTGATAACAAAGAATAAGTTTCAATTAGTAAATTGTTGCGGAAATATTTGCTCAAATCGATTCAATAAACTTAATTAATTTAAATCACTTGAAACTTTTCGAATTTCCCAGTAAAATAATTTTAATTACCTGTTTGGCGAATGCTTCGAATTGAATGGGGGCTGATGGAATGATGGCCAAATAGGATTGGAACGCTTTAATCGCCTTTTGTTCCGTTTTATTAATGAGCAATCCCCTTAAGTATTTGTCGGGCTCGGAAGCGCTGTACTGTTCAATATCCACGCCGATGACAAAGTACTCGCCATTGTCTAGCAAACCTTTCCGCTCTAAACTCAGCAATAGACCCAGATGCTCGTAGTAATGGCCGAGGATTATGTAAACTGGAATGGAGGAAATGGATGCGATTATTTTAATCAGTGTTATTTATTTTTCTATTCAATTTGTAAATTGTTTTTTTTTTTCAATTTGAAATTGAAATGAAAGACGTACTTCTTGTGCTCATAAAAGTGCTCTCGACGAGATCATCGAAAGGGGATAAGGAATAGCCATGATGATAGACTTGGGTCCAAGTAAGGACAGCTTGGATTGATATTCCTGATACTTTAAGGGTGTTGATAATGGTTTCGGCAACTGGTCTATATTCCACCTCATTTGAATCCAGAAACAGAAAAGTGACGTGTGTCCAATTGTAATTCAGGAGCAGAGACAAAACCGATTTGGAGATCTGGGTGTCCGGAGGGCGAGTGCGGGCGAATGTTGGAAAATCCTTCTTGTTGGAAGTATCACGATGTGTACAAAACTGTAATTAAATATACGACTCAAGATATGAGGAAGGAATTTCTATCTCATAAAAGGAAACGTGTTCTTAATTAACAAACTCATTGTCTATTTTTATGAAAGATACGTTTTCTGTGAATGAATAAGAAGATTATTAGTTTATTATGCCGAAATGATTAGTCCAACTTACTATGTTGAATGGGCTCATATTTTTTGTTAGATTTAACTAATTTTTAAAACACTTTTTATGGCATGTTAAATTTACTACCTGTCAAGTATATTCAATTTATACAAATCCAATAAGAAGATTCGTTTTTATATTAAAATAAAACCAATATTTTTTAGTATTAAATTGTCGGTACTTATTATTGAAAATATCAGCAAAATGGGTGTCACGGCGGTTTTAAAAGCGTAAAACATTTTAAATCTTATATTAGAAATCCTGTTTAAATAACCAAATAGTGAATTCGCCGGAAAAGTAAGAAATAATGTTTAAAACCACTCTTAAAAGTTGATAAATAAAATTCAGAAGGAAAAATTACGAATCTTATTATATCTTTTGCCGATAACTGTGAAAAAGTAATTTTCTTTAAAAAAAATCTGATCTTCAAAATATCGTGTCTATGGATACATGTGGAATTTCTTACAAAATTGTTCCCAACTTACATTCTTTTAGTGTAAATATTGTTTGAATTAAATAGCTTTTTTATACAACTAGGTAGATTAGATAAGACATTATTAACACTGAGATCTGTTAAAGTGACGAACGTAGTGAGTATTTTAAAGGAGACCCGTGTGTTTAAAAATGCTTTTCGATTTATACACCACATTTTATTTTTTAAATAAATAAATCTTAAAAATTCGACAAATTTTTGCGTTGATTTGCTCCCTAACAATAAAGTTTTTATACCTATGATCAAAGACTCCTTTAGAGCACTAACGTTATTGACAAATTAAATTTTAGTGCCATAATACCAATTTAATGTTATTAAAATGCATAAAATCATTGGATTAGTATTTCTTCCTCCATTAGTTATTTCTCAATCAAATGATGAAGTATATCATTTTTAAAAACCAAATTAAAATTAGGGTAATTGCTTTAATAATTACTATTCTCTAACAAAGTCTTTTTAAAGAAAAACAATATAATATGAAAAGAAGACATAATTAAATACTCACATAAGAGATCATTGGTAAGTTAAATGCAGCGGCCATTCGTCCCTCGTGGACACAGGTCTCCTGGGGACCAATATAGCCAATCACATTATCCGTCCAGAGGGCGGCTGTTTGTCGAATACTAGAAATTTCCTCTCCATTGGTTTCGGCCACGACAAAGCCGAGCTCATGACCCAATTCCTTCAAAACACCCTCGTTCACTTCCCGAATGGCCAATGAGATGGCTCCCGAGATCATCAAACCTGAATTATTCATTGACGAAATCCCATTTTATTGATGTTACTTCATCGCAATCATTTTTATGACAAATTAAATAAATTTGTACCTGGTCTGGTGTATTCGAGGTCTCCGGGACGACGTGTTGAGCCCGTGAGATAGCCCAGTGTGAACTTTTCGCCAGCAGAAATTCGCAAACCGTGCAAAAGAACCGTCAAGAAAATCACATAATAATACTCAAGAAAACTGCACTTCATCACTTTAAAGGTAATCCGTTATTAACCTAATTCCTTCTATTTTTGCGGACAGTCATTGTAATTTCACATTAAAATTCACAAGCTCAAGTCCGATGGGCGGTGTGACAAAGTGGCCTGGCACTCCCTGACTACTGCTGCTACCACCAAGTCCACTGAATGCGGGTAGTTTGGCACCATTCTTTTCACTCCGCAAAACATAATTGAGCCTTCGCCGCCCCGATGCTTTCATCGCTCAATGCAAAATGATGGCCTCCATTCGCCGCTTCAAACTGCTGCTGGTATCTGCAAACAGGCGGATCAACACAGAGATGGTTAGGATAAGGAAATTAAGGAACCAAGTTTTGTGAAACTCATACCCAAAATTGGCTAAATTTAGTTCATAAAAAGTTGGACAAAAGTTTATCAAAATATGGCAATGGCACGCCATTTTATATTATTTGGAAATCAAAGACAAAGTACCATAAGCTGTTCTAGCCAGTTTTGCTTATGACTTGCCAACAATATTAGGCCACTGATTTAATTAAAGTAAAAATGCACATTCTTGAACAGAAATGTTCGGCTCAAAATAGAATAATAGCTTCCCTTATTCCCCATTGATGGGGAATAATGTATGATGATATTTTTACATTGTTGGATTTTATCATTAAGTTTCAATAGAATCAACAATAGATAAATAATGGATACAATCTCAAAGAATACCATCGGTTTTTAATAAATATCTATATAAAAAAAAGAATGAATTTATTTTACTTGAAACTAAATTTCTATTCTCAATATGCAAAGAGCCGTTTGCTAGCTACGTCGCGTAATAGCCTAAAATTCGCAGTATCAGAAAATATTACTCGTAACGGTGACTTTATTAGCTGTCCAATTGTGCACATATTATCATCCACGATGCAAAATGAGCACAGTTTTCGATTGCAATATATTGTATTGTATATATTGAACAATAGATTATCAACTATTTCAATCTGAAAAAATCACTAAAAACTGTCTCTTGTTGGCGCGTTGGGAGAAAATAAGCGACCTGTCGTAAAAGGATGGAACAATATTGCTGTTTGGGAAAATTCGCATGTCTTTTTTAATTATTTGCAACAAACCTAGTCTTTTGATTTATAGTGCAGATGATGGCCAATGGTAAGACCTTTCTTCATACCAAACAAAAAATGAGATCAGATTGATACACTCCGAGATATTAACTAAAATTTAATCGAAGACCCCTGTCGTAAAAGGATGAAACGTAGTGTATAATACAGCACAAATTTGAGATATATTTTTACTTATGTTGAAAAAATTATAATCTATAATACAAAAATTTGGTTCAAAATCTAATTTTAGTTTCCACTTTTGATACAAAAAACTTATATGATCGTGGAAATCAACTTAGATCAATTACTTTGAAAAGCCGATTTCAGTAATGTTGAAAAGGATTTGACTTGGGTGTAAAATTGTATATTTCGATTCAAGTGCTGAAATAGAGGTTACTACAGCACGAATTTACCATGTATTTTGAGGAGTGCAGCGAGTAAAAATAGTTAAATGAGTGTTGTAATAACCGATTTCACATGTGTATCTTTTTTGTGTAAATCTAAAAAATATCAGCCAATTGATAATTAGTAACAAAAACGTTCGCAACGGTTTTTTTAAATTGTGCAACAACAACTCACAACGAAATTTTCATATTTAAATAATAAATTTGGTTTTGACAACAATATTTAATTTCATTTAATTGGTGACAATTTGTGTGCAAATTTTGAATTATTTCATCACTCCTTGCAGAAAAGTAAACCGTTACAAAACGCGTTAAGAAAAAGCTAGTTTTGGATACGGAATTGCACAAATTGTTTTTTATAAAGAAATGTTGAGAAACTTGTTGGTTTAGTTCCTTGTAGAACAAAAATATTCAACTCGTAAAATAAATGTCATAATTTACATATTATCTTGGTGCTAATTTTACTCCTTAAGGATTTTCTAGAAATTGGATCAACCATAGATCATCAAAATGCCAGAAATTATAAACACTCAACCTATCGAAGAGGGAATTTTCCTAATACTCATTATGATGAAGAGAAATGTTGATGTAACTATGTGTTTTTCAAGATCTAGACCCGAAGAAGGTTGGCATTGAATTCACGATTCTTGAACTTGTGTTACTAGATGAGAATGTTTTATTTGCCAATAATAACACCAAATTTACCGTTATCCATTTTATCCATACTGTTTAGACTTCTATTTAGAGCTGTTTAATCTTTTTCTGCTTGTTTTTTGTAACAATTGGATATTAATTTAAATAAATAGAATGCCAAACATAATTACTGCAAAATATGGCGTTGTTGTGAGCTACCCATAAAGAATTATTATCCAAAAACAATACCAAATAAATGCCATTTTGTACATACTTCCTTTACTTCTTATCAGAATGCAAACTATACCACAATAATTAGTAATAACATATTGGTTTTAATTAGTAACACATTATCCTCAAATAGGAATTGATGTTATCAAAGAGTAAAACGAAAGCAATTTAATGGACAATGACTCAATAGATAAAGAATTTTATGACTTGATAATTTATGACACTTATTTGGTTAATTGCTGTCATAAACTGGGAATAATAAAAGGAAGCTTTCGTACTTCTGTGACTAATACAAATTGCGGATTTAAATGATCCAATTTACTTCCATAATTTAAGTCTTACGAACCAAATAATGTCTTCTTTATCTCTTACTTTATTATAGAGTAAGATCTATAATAAAATGACCATTTATTTGAAATATTTGAATACTTTCCAAACATTTAAATTTTATATAGTTATATTTCTATTAACTAAGATGAATGTATATCAATTATAAATAAGACTCTGAAAAATGTCTTTTTAAAATGAGTATAATATATATATTTCTAATTGGTGGTGGATTTATTTATAGCTACAAAATACCGGATGAGAAACTTGAATTTCGTCTAAATTATGGCTAAAGAGGGGATAATCTCAAGAAAATTTATTATGTCTGCAAATTTTTACGTAAAACACAAAAGTACCACAAAGGAGCACTTAAGTTAAAGGAAACGATTATTCGTGGAACCATAATAAAATCTCATAAGATAATAATTGTGCCACCCCTTTTCAACATTTGATTTATGACGACATGCATTACACAAAAGTCAAATCCAGCATCCCATACAGACTTCACCTCTTATGATAAATGATAGTGATGTTTCATCTTTAAAAGAGTTTCAACAATCGAAACTACAATATCAAAAATATAGAGTTATCTTTTGTGGTAATTTTAAAAATTAGTTTTTTCTAATGAATGAATTTCAAGAATGTTTGGTTAATATTTCAATTACTCCAAATCAAACTATCGAATGTTAAGGGATGACATTCGATATCAAGACATGACGGAAATAAAAAGTAATGTCTAATAAAATTATCATAAAATATCTCATTATTTTTTATGAAGTGAAAATAACAAGGATTTTATTGTTTCTATAACAATCAATTTCTGCACAAAATGTGTATTCAAGAAGCTCTTTGGCCATTTATTTGATATGAACTGTCATACACAAGACATAATAAATTACAGATAAATTGTACACGGATATGATGTGTAATACTAAAATAACTCAAACCCAAGTACAATATAAAATATGTATAAAACAAACACATTACAATATAATGTTTTAATGTACAACATGCTTTTTGGATATAAGTGAAACTTTAGAAATTTATGGAGGTGAAATTGTGTTTTTGTTCAAAATACTTGGTAGATGTTTTTATAGATTTAATTAGATTCATTGTTTTAATAACGAAAATTTCAAATAAAAATTTACACATCTAATTTTTCCTTCTCGATGTCGTGGGATCAAATCCAGGGCGGATATTTTCTAGCTCGAAAAAAATGTCCATTGTGTATATCAATAACATTACGAAATAATATTCATAGCGAATTATAAATAAGTAATGGCGCAAAAAAATAAATGGGCGGATTGACTGGATCCGTTTACAACTGGTCTAGATGCTATTAATTGATTAATAATACACTTAAAACAAACAGTCATGAAAAGTCTAACACCCGATGGTTTAGGTTGAGACTACAGACTTGTTCTGTAATGGAATGTCGGGGGAAAAATAATAATTATTAATATTTCTAAAAATTTACACATCTTTTGTGTGTTAATTTTATAATATTTTGTATAAAATCATCATTAATCATATTTCTGTCCAAACAGAAAGTGCTTCAATTTTCAAAATAGTAGTTTACGCAACTGTAGGTAAT
>JXOV01020558.1:336-12031 GCA_001014945.1 Clogmia albipunctata
GATGAAACGCAGTGTATATCCACCCAAGATTCGATAGTAATTTTTAATAGCAAAACGTAGTTTATCTAATGAAAAAGTCAATTTTGCAAAAAATATAAAAAAAAATTGAAATTTCTAATTAAGTAAATGTAATTTTTATCATGTAATTTCAGCTAACCATTCATTGTAACTACGCTTTAAATCCCGAGTTTAACGATATGTGGTTGCATTTTTTTGTAGAAAAAGATAAGTAAGTTCATATCAATTAACGATAACAATTTAGAGAGTTCATCATGATTTGCAATATTTATGTCCATCAGATAAAAAATGTGGTAAATTTTGTAATTTACTAATGACCAACAAACGTACCATCAACAATTTGCTGCAAGTATTCCATTTTAGATAGATTCTCAAATGTTAATTCTCCATCGATCCCTGTGTGATAAATGATCTCCTGCCTGGCTTTGTGTTGAATATCTTGATGTAGTGCCAATTCAAATAATGCAAATGTGAGCGTAATTTTTGTGTTAAATAATCCAATCAAAAATATACAAAATGCCTGGGCCACTAGAACATCGTGAGACATATTCCCGATTACTTCGCCGCTCTCATCTTCCACCAAGCCATTTTTCTTTATTTGAATCAACATGTTTAAAAAGTCGTCCCTTTGGACATTGTTTGCTTCTCGGAATTCCATGGTCTCTGTTATAATTTCTTCGAGTCTTTTGGTCACCTCGGCAGGAAACATTTTGAGACCCAGTATTTTTGCGAACTTTGGATTGGCGTTTATAAAAAACCAATATAATATTTCATATCGACTGGGCACGAAAAATTGATCTGTTATTTTGAGCAAATATGGGTCGTCATCTGTTAATGCTTTACAGTCCAGTCCAAAGGCGCATGACCCAGTCGCATCGCAAATGTACCTCATTATTACGTTTTTAACATCAAAAGGTTCCCTTCTTTCAACAAACTGATTCAAAAATGTTACTAAATCATGCGCAACCACATGAAGTGTTGGGAACATGGATTGCACTCGAGGTTGTGAAAATGCTGGACACAATTTAGTCCGAAGATTACGCCAACTCTCTCCATACATAGCACACAAATTGACTGACATTGGGTCGTGTTTTTCGTCCATGTAAAATCCTTGTTCACTAAACTTATTAAAGTCCCGAGTCAATACATCTTGAATCACTTCCAGGTCTGTCACAATAATTATCGGAGCGGTCCCAAAAAAAATTCCTCCCAAAACATCACGATTACGAAATTTGAAATAAAATTCGTTCAACCACGAAAACATGTCCACCGTTTTTCCAAGACAACCTAAATTGCCATAAGGAAACTTAGGTTTTACATAGAGCATGTTCCGATCTCGGAAATAAGAGTACTTTTTCTTCACATACCACCAGACACCAATTAAGAATATTACACAACATAACAATATACTAGAAATCATTATTTTTAATATTATGATGAACAGTCAACGATTTTTTATGCACGAGATGTCCAACGGCTGTTATTTAACTACTGAAAAAGTCAAAATGACCAAATTCATTTAAGCTCCTACTTCAACGTTTTTTTTTTCGATAACAGATAACACACCTTATCTTGAATGATTTACTTTTACGTTTTCTAATTGTATATGCTTTGGGTTACAGTATGAGTATTTATTAAATATGATTCATAACAACGAACCGTGTTTTAGTGATCTATGCATATTAGTTACATAAAATTGATAGAATAGTGTATTAATATTTGTTCTGTAAATGTCGTTTTTATAACACAATGTGCTTGACAGATTTCTTTAAACTTACTAGTTAATTTCTGTGTTATAAATGTGAACTCCATTAAAGATTTTCATCAAATTGATCGAATTCAAATAGAACTCTTTTTCGTTGTACGTGACATAGGTTTATTGTATTTATAGATATGGTTAAAATTTGAATGGAAAGAAAACGGCAGATTTTTGCGAAAGACAAACAATTATTTAAATATGCGACATGAATGATATTTTTTGGGTGTAAATAAAAGCATTCATCACTCCCAATTTTCTATGCTTTGCTAATTTATTCATATTTTCTTCACTTCTTTACAATTTACATGTAAAACTGATATTATAATTGTAGTTTATGTGAATGAATCATAAGTGTTTGTTTACGTTATTATTGAAAAAGTTATTGACATGTGGGAAACCAACATCTATAAAGCTCCTATTAGCTTTCATTTTTAGATGGTTAAAATTTATTCACCAATACATTGGAAGTTATTTCAAGTTCATATTACCATAGGTCAGAAACAATTTATATAATACAATCTCTTTAACATTTCAATTGAAATTGTAAAATTTATTTAATTCAAAATATTTTTTAAATTTAGGATTTTATAGAAAAGCATAAATGTGTTCAATGAAACCGAAAAAATTTTAATCTTATTATAAACGCACTTTACCATTTTTGATGATTTTTTAAGCTATTTGTAATCCATAAAAATAATCACAATTTAAACAAAAATTAATTAAAATTTGTTAAAACTTCGCCTAAAATTAATAAAAAGAAGATTGTAGTCTAAAATGTTATCATTCCAAACACTTCTACAAACAAATACAATTACAATCATTCAAAATGATACTAAATATTAGTTATATATGAAAATAATAACTAGAAGAAAAAAATAAAATACGAGCATGAAACATTTATTGCTTACAATCTTTCTGCTCTTAAATATATATTTGATTTGAGAGTTAAGAACAATTCTTTGGGATTAAGTTCAAATGGCGTTTTAGTTCGATTTGCCAACTCAAATCTGAAATTAGACAAAAGCTCTGCCAAAGCTAATTTCATTTGAAGATAAGCGAATCTCATGCCAATGCAATTTCTCGGACCATCTCCAAATGCTTGAAAAGCCATTGGATGCCTCTTGTGGACATTTTCAGGCAGAAATCTGTCTGGATCGAATTTCTCTGGATCAGGGTAAATTTTGGGGTCTCGCTGAATCGCCCAAACTGGAATTATAACGTGTGTATCTTTTTCAATCACGTGATGACTGTCCGGGACTTTGTAGTCTTTGATAGTATTTCTGAATAGAAAACCTGCTGGAGGCCACAATCTTAAAGTTTCTGCAAAAACGCAAAATTTAAATTATGTTTCTGAATAAGAAAATAATAATATTACCATTGATAACCATAGTCATGTACTCCATTTCGTTTAGAGCTTCATACGTGAATTTTCCATCATACTTCTCTTTAACCCTTTTGATTTCATCTCTTGTCTTATCCTGGATCTCCGGATTTAAAGCCAATTCTCCTAAAATAAAATGCATGGTGGTCGATGTCGTTTCATATCCTGCCAACATAAATAGGAAGGCTTGTGCTGCCAATTCATCGAAGGTGATCTTTCCCAGGTTCTCACTCTCCTTATCATCCATTATCTTACCGTGATTTTTTAGTTCGATCAAAAGGTTCATAAAATCTTTTCGAACTACATTACTTTCCTCACGTGATTTTACAGTATTTCTTATGACCGACATGAAATAATCTGTTCCAATTTTATCAAAGACTCTTAAACCCAACTTAAGGGAGAGTTCCTGGAATGTTCCTTGGAACAATAATTTGAAAGTATTGAAGTCATGAATTCGATTTGCCATCGTAATTATTTCTGCATTATCATTTTCAAGGGCTTTACACTCCAGTCCAAAGGCACTAGCTCCAATCACATCAGCCACATACCTCATTGTCACATCTCTGATATCAATATCTGAGTCGATGTTCTGATCGATCTTCTGCACTAAATCCTTTCCTCCCTTCGCCACCAGATCGAACATCATTTTCATTTTCCCGGAAGTGAAAGTAGGACTTAACTGTTGCCGTAGCATTCGCCATTTGGCGCCTCGAAGATTCAACAAATGTCCACTCAGTGGGTCATCTTTCACATTGAAATAGGTCTTGCGATCGGCAAAATACTGAAAATCTTTAATAAGTATTGTCTTTACAAAATCTAAATCCAGAGCCAGAACTCGAGGTGACGTCATAAAATAGAATCCGCAAAATTTATCACGTCCAATATATTTGTCGTAGACTTCTTTCATGGCCTGATTAAAGTGCTTTGCGTTGCCCACTCCAGTCAAGTTTCCCATGGGAAACGATGGCTTATCCACTAGAACATTTCGGTCACTCCAATAGACTAAATACTTGTGGATTTGGTAGTAAATTGCAAACACTATTATGATAATAACAGTGATTATAAGAGTGATGACCATCTTTATTGGTTTGATCTGTTCCAAAGTAATTTAATACTGGTTTATGTCTCTACCTGAAAAGTAGATTTTTTTTTATTAAAACTTCACTTTTTATGATTTAACTCACTTCACTTTCACGTTGACACAGATTGAGATGCACAATTGAGCCGGCACTGGGCGAAAAGCTCGTTTTTATTTGTAAAAGCTTGTATGTGGTGAATATATTTATTATCTTTATTTACCAATACCAATGTAATAATAAAAATAATAGTAATAATTAAATAATAATAATTGTCTTCACAATAATAATAATGATCATAAATCAATAACAGATAAAAATTCTATTTATAAAACACTAAAAATAATATTCATATTATGTCTTAATAACGGTATATTCTTGTCCATCATTATTTTTACAACTTATTTATAAATTTACATATGTAAGAATGTTGTTTAAAATTTACAAAAGTAAATATAAAAAATCAGTTTTTTATTTATTTATTTGTGATAGAATGAAATAGAAATATAGTCGATCTCTTTAAAGAATATACATAGCTATTCCCTATATATGACTATTTTTGTTTACTATCAAAACAAAGTATCTGTAACCATGTGCTTTACCATGTACATAACAATATTTGTATATATGGTTAATGGTGTATGAAATACTTCAATGCATATTCCAAATGTGGCTGTGGTGATTTCAATGTGTTAATTGAAAGTGTCTAGATTAAATATTATAAACATTTGTGAGCTTGTAACTCCTCAGTATATATTAAATTGTTTTGGGTTTTTCATACATAATACTTTCGAATTTATTTTATCTTTTGGTACAATATAGAAATGCTTCTATGTGTTTCTAATTATTTAATAATTTACTTTGCGTTAAATAATAATGGCATTCTAGTTTAAAAATACTGAGTTTAATACAATTTTTGTGATAAATTCAAATTATGTGATGACCTAAAGACAATCAAATAAATCTGATAAAAAAAGACAACTTGAAAATCAACTGTAATTTTAAGACGCAATTTTTTCTAAATAAATTAAGTCCAATTTGTAAATGAATAAATTAGTTTTCAATTATAGATTGATTATGGAAATTCAATACCAACACTTATTGGAAACTCCTCAGGTAATTTTTTTTTTCTCCTATCTCCTATACGCGGCCAATTCCTGTAAAGAACATCCATTTTGTTTATATTTTATAACATGCTCGCAGTCCAAATATTTTTAGATGGTTTTTTTAAGTCGAGGTGAGGGACAGAAAAATTGAAATGTTAGAAGTATAATAAATAGGTATTACATATAAACCTACTAATAAAAATTACAAAAAAACTTATCCTAACTTCTTTTTAAATTTTTCCTTTACCTTACTAACTGCTTATCATTAACCAACCCTAAACCTCTCCTTATACTGTGTATGGCCTATACTGCTCATGTAAGCGGTGCCGAATGACGAGTCATTTGCTCATATATCCTAGATAGTGAAAACGCCTACGTGAGGAGGAGGCGGTGGGCGGCACCCATCACTCCAAGAAATCACGATGGTGCAACGGTCCGGTGATCTTTCATATGTATTTATATATATGAATAAGGGCTTAAACTCAGTCATGGGTTGTTTGGTCCAATTATACAATACAATATTATTGATACACAAATGGAAACTTTTTCGAGCTAAAAAAATATCCGTACAGGGTTCGATCCCACGACCTCGAGGAGGCAGCCATGGGTTCTAACCCTTTGGCTATAACATGGTTTAATACTATTATATCATATAATTACCTCGATTGATGGAATCACAATCAGTACTGCAGATCATTTTGTATACTTAGGGAGAACCATCAACACCAATAGAAACGAGGAAAACGAAATTGATAAACGAATTCTTGCAGTAAATAGGATATATTTCTTTTTACGAAATATGTATATTTAAATCAAAAGCATATACAGCAAGCAGAATAATATTAAAATTTACAAAACTCTTTTAAACCGGTCCTAACGTACGGCGGCGAAATAAAGATAGACCCTAAGAAATGCCATTGCAGAGCCACTAAAATGAATAATAAAGGCAAATTCTAAAGCGCATTTTTGTGTAAATAGAGGATCCAACACAACGAAGAGATCTATGTTCTGTACTAGGATAACGATGTGCTGAGGTTTGTGGAATCAAATAAATTGCGGTGGTCAGGACATGTAACCAGTAGGTAAATCCCGGAAACGGCAAGAGGCAACCATTAGTAAAGTAGCAAAACAAATAAACAAACAAGTATTGGAAATAAGTTGCCATCAGCAGACAACAATGGAGGGATATAATTGTAAAGGGCCGCACCGAATCATAAGCCTATACTGAATATCAAATAATTCTTAAATTTAAAATTATATACCTACGCGACGAAAAAATATAATAAACCATATTCAGATTTGTTCTTTCTTCAAACCCGAATGATGTATGCTTTTAAAGTCTCAGACAGTCTGAGAATCGTTTATATAAATTATTAACTTAATAGACAAAACGTATCGCTAATTTTGGGGTTATTGAAGGTCACTGTTTATATGCGGCGCGACAAATTGATCGCGTGTATAATTCACAAACAAACAAAAACTGTTCTCCTACATAAACATGTTTTCTTATTTAGATTTTTGGGACAATGTTAAAATTTTTGTTGATACTATTCTATGTTACCATTAAAATACAGATCTTTTATATGTTTTTTGATTATTTTTATTATAAAAATGGCATTTGGTATATTTAAAACAATATTTTTTGTATAATTTTTCTAAAAGCAACGACAAATAATAGTCTTAATGTAGATCAATTACAGTGGATGTGGATCAAGCCAAATTCCTTCGGTCGCATCCAAGTCACAGGACTGGGGAGCAAAGGTCAATGGCTGCTTCGTTTTAGAGTTGATTGTGAATCTGAATTTCATTAGTAATACTGCCAAAGCCACTTTCACTTGCAAATACCCGAAACGTTGTCCTATACAAATCTTAGGTCCACTTCCAAAAGGCATAAACGAAGAAGGGTGCCTCTCCTTCATTTTGGATGAAGTCATTCGATCAGGATCAAACCGAACTGGATCTGGGTAGATATTTGGATCGTTGTGAATGCCGGAAATTGGAATGTAGACCGTCATTCCCTTCTCGATTATGTAGTCGGAATTTCTAACTTTATAGTTGACGTTACATTTTCTTTGTAAACTTAGGGTTGGAGGATATTTGCGAAGTGTTTCTGAAATAAAAAAAAGTATTAATGATTATGTTTTCTAGAAAAAACATCCAATGATTTTAATTTGTCAAAAGAGTAATTACTGAATTTAAATTATTCTCAATATAATGTATTATTATTTACAACATTGAAGTCAGTCAAATAAATTAATATTATAAATTTCAAACCTATAATGGACTATTTATTTGATTTCTACGACTCAACAACCGTTACCAGTCTGGGTCTAACCAATTGGTTTTACGTAATCAAATTTAACAAATGTTTATTATCTATTCATTTGCCAAATTTTTACAATTGACAATTGAATATTATGTTTTTACGAATCATTATTTGTTATGACGTGATTAGCACCATGAACAAATGATTCTATATAAATCGTATTTATTAACAGGTTTTTGAAACCGGAATAGAACACACATATTACGAAGAAGACCTTCCCGTTCACACTTTAATCTGAATCCGTTCAATGAACAGCACCAAATTACTAGTATTAGAAAGATCCGGTTTATCTCTTCGATTCTATGCAATCTATCCAAACTTTAAAAAGCTATCTAGTCGCAAGAAACAGCATTGGCGTTGCCGGTTGTTCGACAGTTGAGGCCGGAGTGTTATTTTTTGTCAAATTTATTTTAAACAAATATTAATCACAGAATAGTTTTATTAAAAAAGAGTAATGAAATTCGGAAGAACAAAATTACGATCTGATCGGGGCTCGAACCGGGGTTCTCTCGAGTTGAATTCTGTGCAACGCTTTAACCATTGCGCCACCCCGACCCGTTTATATGATTTACATTTTTTAAACAATTTTTAAGAAAAGATTGTGATTACTTATACAGAAATTTTGCTTTAATTGCATGTCATTATTATTTACAAATAGCTCTTTATAATAGTCATATATACAATCAATTTAAGATGAAAGTTTCATCATGATTTGCAAAATTTAATCAATAACGAAAAAGAGAGGAAAGCAACGAAATAAAAAATTGACAAATATACATACCATCAACAATTTGCTGTAAATATTCCATTTTAGATAGATTCTCAAATGTTATGTCTCCATTTATTCGTGTTTGATAAATTATCTCCTCTCTGGCTTTTTGTTGAACATCTTGATGTAGAGCCAATTCAAACAAAGCAAAGGTGAGTGTAATTCTGGAGGTGAAAAGTCCAATAAAAAATATACCAAAGGCCTGGGCGACCAGAACATCATGGGATATTTTTCCAATTACTTCCCCGCTTTCATCCTCCACCAGGCCATTTTTCTTTATTTGAATCAACATGTTTAAGAAGTCATCTCTTTGGATATTATTTGCTTCCCGGAATTCCATGGTTTCAGTGATAATTTCTTCGAGTCTCTTGGTCACTTCGGCAGGAAACACTTTAAGACCTAGTATTTTGGCTACCGTTGGATTGGCGTTTGTAAAAAACCAATATAAAAGATCAAAACGATTTGGCGGAAATAATTGACTAGCAACTTTGAGAAAATATGGATCGTCTTCAGTTAAAGCTTTGCAGTCCAGTCCAAAAGCACATGATCCACTTGTGTCACAAATGTATCTCATTGCAACATTTTTTGCATTAAAAGGTTCTCTATTCACTACAAACTGATTCATAAAAGCCGCTAAATCATTAGCAACCACTTGAACTGTTGGAAACATAGATTGAACTCGACACTGGGAAAACGCTGGACATAATTTGGTACGGAGATTTCGCCAAGTTTCTCCGTACATAGCACACAAATGAACAGACATTGGGTCGTGTTTTTCATTCATATAAAATCCCTGCTCACTAAACTTATTAAAGTCCCGAGTCAATATGTCTTGAATGACTTCCAAATCTGTGATGATAATTGTCGGAGCAGTCCCAATAAAAATTCCTCCCAAAACGTCACGATTGCGAAATTTGAAATAGAGTTCGTTCAACCACGAAAACGTGTCCAAAGTTTTTCCGAGACTCCCTAGATTTCCCAGAGGAAACTTTGGCTTCAAATAAAGCATGTTCCGATCTCGGAAATATGAGTACTTTTTATTCACATACCACCACACTCCAATTAAAAGCACTACGCTACACAACAACACTCCAGTAATCATTATTATTATTATAATTTGAGCGAATATTTTGTACTTCCGCGATGTCCGACTGTTTCTCAACTACTGAAAAAGCCAGACCAGACAGACCCATTTCAGTAAAGCCCTCATCTGCGTGTTTTTATTTTCCGATACAGAGAGCGTCACAGTTGGCGAAAAGTAGACCCCGGAATGCTCTCAGATAAAGCTATCTCTTATCACACAATACAAACACAAGCCAATAAAAATCTGTTGATTAGCTCTGGTTGTATTGGGTACAAAAATTAAATAATTAATTGACAACTTCAATACGTAAATGTAAACCGCCCTGAGAATTCAGAGAGCTGGCGCTTGGGTTAAAGACCATTGGAATTGAAGTTTTCGATGTTGGAGAAAGCGAAAAATTATTAAGAATTGTGGCCAAACCAACTCCAGCCTGCATTATTCCAAATCTTAGTCCAATACAGTTTCTGGGACCATCTCCGAACGGAAGCCATGCACAGGTATGCCTTGTGGCTATGTTTTTGGGAGTAGATCTCTCTGGATCAAAGATATCCGGATTTGGGTAAATTTTCGGGTCTCTATGTATAGCGAACACTGGAATCAGAACCGTTGTACCTTTCTCAATAACGTATTTTGTGTCAGGTTCTCATTAACTGGATATTTTCGAAGTGTTTCTGAAATGATACCAAATATATTAGTCTAATTTATAATAAAGTAATTAATATTACCATTGATAACTTGGTTCAAGTAAGTCAAACTCATTGAAGCTTCAAAAGTAGAACTCCTTTGTTCTTTTCTAAAACTGTTCGCACTTCTCGTCTGGCTCGTTCCTGAATATTGGGATTAAGTGCCAATTCGTAAAGAGCAAATGTCATTGTAGAAGAAGATGTCTTGAATCCAGCAATAAAGAACAAAAATGTTTGTGCAGCCAATTCTTCAAATGTCATCTTTCCCAGATTGGCATTTTCTCCCTCAACTTTTCCAGTATTTTTAATTTGTTGGACACTAGGAAAATAGAAACTGTATCCATCGTTTTTTCTGAAAAATTTTCCACTGGTCTCTAAAATCAAAACACTACGACGCGACGGTTTAGAACGACTGACACAAATTTGCGATTTGTGTATTCAGCAAGCAATACATAAACATAGTCCATAAAAATTGTTGTTATTCCAATATATACCACTACATCTGAACTAACATTCTATCTAATCTCTATATCTGTGTTGTAAACTTCAGTTCATACAATAAAAACTTTTGATAATTATCTTAATTGTGTAAGTACACAAATAAAAATGTATTAATTTTAATTAACTAAAATATCTGGACCGGACCGAATTTGAAATAAAAATTCTGATGATAAAATATCCAAAATTATAATTTATTTGCCTTGTTTGTTCTTTAATTAATTATTAGCCACCTCAATACGTAAATGCATTCCTCCTTTAGGACTAAGAACGCTGCCATTGGGTTTAAATACCATCGGAATAGGAGTTTTTGAAGTTGGCGACACAGAAAAGTTGTTAAGAATCGTAGCCAATCCCACTCGAGTCTGCATCATTCCAAATCTCAAACCCACGCAGTTTCTAGGGCCCTCTCCAAATGGTATCCAGGCAAATGGATGTCGAGCAGCAATGTTTTCGGGAGTGAATCTCTCTGGATCAAAAGTATCCGGATCTGGATAAATTTCCGGATCTCTTTGAATAGCAAAAACGGGAATCATTACGGTTGTATCCTTTTCAATCACATATTTTGTATTCGGTATAAGGTAGTCATTTTTAACTTTCCTTAGCAAATTCTCCATCACTGGATATTTTCGAAGTGTTTCTGTAAATACACAATAATAATTATTTACTCTATTTGCTTTATATATACACATAAGAGATATTTCGGAAATATTTTAATACTATTTAAATACACACTTAAGAATGTGATAAAAATTATTACTGATAATAGAGAAACCACCTACCGTTAATAACTTGATCCAAGTAAGTCAAACTCAGTGCAGCTTCGTAATTTAGAACTCCATTGTTCTTTGCCAAAACTTCACGCACTTCTTGTCTAGCTCGTTCCTGGATATCGGGATTAAGTGCCAATTCGTATAGTGCAAATGTCATTGTTGAGGAAGATGTTTCAAATCCGGCAACAAAAAACAAGAATATTTGGGCTGCCAGTTCCTCAA
>JXOV01020571.1:4955-16619 GCA_001014945.1 Clogmia albipunctata
TAAATGTAAATAAAAACTCATTTCGCTGGAAAAAACTTCTGAGGGCCCTGGCACTAAGACGCATGGACTCAATGCGTTCAAATTTTGGTAGATTAGTCAAAGCCATTTGGGTCACATGATAGCTCAGTCAGATGCGAGCTAAAAACAGCCAAAATCCAGAAACATCCCCTATGCCATTTTGTCCTTTTACGCCATTTTGTACATATTTAGCCAACTTCATAAAGAAGATAAGGGGATGTGAGTTAATAGCGATGCCCAATGAAACAAGTGCGTTTTTTCGCAATGTCGCAAATTCTTTTAACGTATTTGCAAATACTTTTGACATAAAATAGTGTTTTGTTAAGAGTATGTAAATTTGAAGCTCCTGCGGCATCTGGTTCTAGAGATATCAAGGAATCGTGGGTGCGTTTATATAGCTAATTAGCGCTGTATTTTTCTTCTAAATATATTGCAATAAAGGGATATTTCTAATCAGAATAAAATTAAAATTGACATAACCCTTATTAGGTCTGTCCTAACGTATGGCAACGAAACGTGGACCATAAGAAAAGTCATTGGAGAGGGAATAAAATGAGAAGAAAAAAATATTTTACGGCGAGTATTGGATTGTGTTCTACAATGATGAATGAAGTAAAGTATTTGTAAATACAGATTCTGTAAAAGGTAATAGAGGCACGGTTTACAGGACAATGACCAGTAGACAGACCCAGGAGCACAAGCTGCACAATGTCTATTAAGAGTATGCGATTGAAAAGAGACAATAACCGAAGGAAACGATTACAAAGGCAAAAGATCGCACCGATCCATAGGCTTATACTGAATACTCAGTTTTTAATAGTAGTTCCTTATTCGGCGGTCTCACTTTTCGTAGATGTACGAATAACGTGTATTATAAGAGGTCGTTAGATGATACTTTCAATATGAAAATTGTATAGAAAATTTAAACTTCTCATAGCATTTAATTTTAAAGTTGTTGTAAAAAACGCGTAATTAATAATTCAGTGAATGCTAATCTGCGTAATTGTTCGTCGAAAATCTATATCATTTTGAATTCTTCTTCGATGGCTCAACAATCTTTATCGGTCTAGGTCTAACCATTTGGTGTTACTTAAGCATAGTAAATACCCTATCTATTCATTTACCAATCTTTCACAATTTAATATCATTTCTAGGAATAATTGTTGGTTATGATGTGGTAAGGATCCTAAACAAATATCTATATAGAAAATATAGGTTGACAGTATTTTACCACCGAAACAGAACACACATACTACCAAGAAGACTATACTATTTATAACTTTCATATGTATCCATTTATTGATTAGCAGGAAATTATTAGTATTATAGAAAGATCCGATTTATCTCTTCGATTCTGTGCACTTCATCTCAGTTTTGCAAAGCTGTATGAATTAGAACTAATATTACTCAAAAGAAAATTACGGCCTAATCAAATGTCGAATCTGCAATGGTTTCGAGCCAATTCTGAAATAACGTTCCAATTATTGCGCCAAATACTTTTATTGTTAAAAATTTGAAAGGATATTAATAGAAATTAGTAATAAATTATAGCAATAATTAAAGAACATAACTATAACTATAAGAATATAACTTTTAATTACAACACTGTTGCAGACAGAAGTTTCAAGATTTCATCTTGAAATGATACAAAGAGAATTGCATTAAGGAAATTGTATATGGTTTCTTTTTTATAACTTTCATTTCAATGGTGGAAAGCGAGTAAATCAAATAAATTCCTTGAGACTTTTGCAACCCTTAAGAGAACGCAATAACTCTGATTCCATTTCAAAACATTAAAGCGGGAAATTTCATAAAGTTTCAACAACACAAATATTAAATCAAAAGTTGCTTTTGCTTATTTACGACTTGTGTTTAAAGTATTAAATGGAATTCAATTTTGTGACGAGATTTTATTAATAAAAAAAAAGTAGTTGAGCCCTAAAACGGGCGATAAATGTTCCTGTAGCTGACTAATAGAGCGGAAATCGGGCTGTTAACCAGCCCAGTGACATTAACAACAGTTGTCGGCGGAATAAATCATAAAAATGGTTCATCCCTTCCAATTTGGGACATGATAGTTGCCATCTGAAGCATGTCACCTCACCCAAAATACACAACCGCACACTCACAATTCCAATGAATAAATTCGCTTTATTGCGGATTTTCGGTATGAAATGTTTACAAGAGTATATAAAAATTACCATTAACCACCCCTTCCGCCCTTTCGGTATTTACGATATGACCAAAGTCACCCCAAAAGCAGCTCATCCGGTTTTAGAGGCAGGAAATTTCAGAGACTAGCTCGACTAGTGACGAATTTCAGCACCACATATAGTCTGCCAATTCCACAGGGAATGGACTTTGCAATAAAACTACAGGCCATTCAAAAAGTTTGAAACATTTTTGGGGATAATTTAATTGAATGTTAACAGTATTAATTTGATGTGTATTTTATTCGTAATTAATTTGTTAAATTAAAATTTTTTTTTTCTTTTATTGAAATAACTAGGGCGAATTACAATTGGATACGAAAAAATTAATTTGTGTTTTAAAATTTTGTCTTTTGTATGTCTCATATTAATAAAATGGGGATATGGTGAAATACATTATATAATTATTAACAGCCAGAAATTCAGAAAAGGGTCTGTTTTACAAAATCAATTTTAACCTTTAAATGTGAGTTACAGGGGACGAAGGCAAAATACGAGATTCTTTATAAAAAAATAATATTGTAATCAATTCCTATTAGAACCATGCCTCAACCTCGGCCTCAACCAACGGGTTTTGACTTTTCAAATTTATTTCTTTTTAGTGTATTATTAGATAATTAATTGAACCTGAACCCGAAAAAAATTATCCAGTCAATCTTACTCGCCCAGCAAGGATCGAACCTATGCCCTATGAGGAGGCAGTCGAATACGTTACTCATTCGGCAACAATATTTGAATCATATAACTTTTTAACTTATCAATTCCTTTTTTAAAGCACAATTTTTATAACTTTAAAGTGGAAGACGTAAGAATAAAATATTCGATTAATTAGAATTTCATGGGATACCTGATTTGAGAGAAATCACTGAAAATCTTATATGTAGGGGAAGTATGTACAAAATAGAATGGTGTTTTGTTTTTGGATCATAATTCTTTATGGATAGCACAAAACAACGCCATATTATACAGTAAACATGTTTGGTTATCTATTTATTAAAATTAATATCCAATTGTTGCACAAAAAACGAACAGAACCAAAATTAAACAGCTTTAAACAAAAGTCGGCGAAAATCGGATTTTCAAGACCGTATGGACAAAATGCTATACCTCTAAATTCGATGTAATTATTGGCATAATTTCGCAAACAAAACCCTGTGTTAGTCTAAGAACGTATGTCCAAGGACTGTAAACCAAATGCCAACAATTTACCATTCTCTTCTGGATCTAGATCTCGAAGAAAGTTCTTTAGAGAATAAACATGAACATTTCTTTTTATAATGAGAAGTTTTCGGAAACTTTCGACTTCGATATTGTCTTGCCTCCAGGACTGACGATGAGTTGAGTTCTTATAATTTATGGGCATTTTGGCAATCTATGAACAATTTATGTCCGGCTAAGTTAAATAAATACCACTACTTGACAAAATGAGAGGTATGCCATTTTGTCCATATGTCAATTTGAAAAAAAAATATAAATAGGATTCTAATATTATTATTTATTATAATCTTATTTTAAGACAAATATTAATTCTTAGGGGATAATATGTAAATTTGCGAAACTCTTCCAGTATATTCAATTGAACAAAATTGATCCCACGACTTCGAGGAGGCAGTTTAGGGTGCTAACCGCTAAACCACAGAGACAGAATAATATCAACAATAATCATAAATAATTGTTTTAAGTATAATATTTCATGTAGATATTGAAAAAAATAAATATCACTTTTGTGTAGGATAGGTTAAATGAATTTAATACATATGAAAGGAAGAAAAAGAAGGGCTATATGTTTAAAAACGTTAATGCTGAAAATTATATTAAACAACATTATGGTACAAAAACATTATGTACTTAAATGTTCTTCAAATGTTAAATTCAATGTTCCCCAACTTTGTTTTTGAACTGTAATAATTTGGAATAATATTTGTGTTATTCCCATGGATGGGACAAGGATATGTATTTTCCATACTGTGGGCTGAGTTGTGGAAAAGGGGCTTACCTCAGCGGGAAACATGTATCCCTCGACGCTGTGCTCGGAGCCGAACTGATCGTGGAGGCCGTAATGGATATGTATTTCTTGGAATCGATACCGATACGATAAGGGGCCCCCGGTCAAATTGACTGGTATCTGGGGCAGTCCGCCGACCCCTCCGTATCCTGATGACGTTTCATTATCTGCTGTGAAAATTACACTATGACCTGTGTTTGTTATTGTACCGCTTATCTGCAAAATGGCAAAACAGAGAGGGAAAGAGTGAGATTCAATTTTGATTTAATATTTTTGGGATTCATTACTCATTTGGATACTATGAAAATATGAATCATATTTAAAATATTGTTAATTTCAATAGTATTTTACGAAACAGTAGAAAAAACAATACTCTACCCAGTCAATTAGATAATGGAAACAGACTGGAAAATTACCAATTCCTACAAGTTGCGTATTACGTTTTGTGCAATTTTTAATTATTATTTGGAATAAAAATGTAAATTTTTTCTTTAAGTTTTGTGTTTAATAGTTATATTTTCGAAATTTTTTATCTGAAATTTGGGTGACCTTTTTTTAGTCATTGAGCAAAATTAGTTTGTGATACTGCTTTTGAGTCTTTATCGGGCTTGTAGTGAATTGTTGTTTTTATTTGGAATTCCACAATTTTCATTTTCCGTTTGTTTATAAAAATTGTTACTATATTTTAATTAAATTGATTTAATGATTATCACTTTTCTTTGATTTTTTTTCTAACAATTCGCTAGTGTTGTTATTTCTCTTATAAAATAGTTATTAGTATTCCTAGGATGAAAAATTAACCGTTTCCTTTAGTGAGAAAACGAATAAATGTAAATCTAGCCTGAGTCGAGTTTTACATCTTTTCCGGTTAGAGACGAATTTTTTGCGATCCTTTTCAATGTACACAAAATATATTTGATCTTTGTACATCTTAACTTTTATATTGACATTTTTATAATTACAAAAATTTTACTACCGAATCGAAAAAATACCATTTACTTATTAGATTTTAAATAAAACATATGGCTTAATTTTTTATTGCAAGAACAATTTTAGTACTAAGTTTTTATTGCACTGTAATATATCATAACAAAATAGTTCTTTGTGCTATAACGATGTAAAGTGACCCGTTTTTTAACGAGACAACAATTGCGAAGTTCGAGCCGTTAGGTGAGTTTTTCATCCTTTCCTAATTATCAACCGGATTTTACACGAGTAGGACATAAAGATTTTTCCTTTTTCTTCAGGAATTCATGTAAAACTAATTATTGACCGTTATAACGGCCTGTAATATAAAAATATAAAATTTTTGGTACCGAAGATCTAACTTTAAAACAAAATAATCTGTACATTAAGGACTTTCTTTTTTCACAAGTGAAATAAGAAGTAAAAATGTTCACTACTCCAAAAATCGATGTAGAAAAATTAATGTCTCGATAGTAAAGAGCAAAAGTAAAGTAAATCAAAATGATGTTGGCTATTTTTTTGTATTGCTATAAAGTGTTGTACTTAAACCGATATTTTAATAATTACATAACTGACTACTAATACACTGAAAAAACAAACAGTCACGTAAACTCTGACAGCCGTTATTTGAGACTACCCCTAATTCCGTTGTGAATGTCCTGGGAATAGTTTATTTATTAATTTTTATTTTAACTGACAAGGACTTGTTAACATGGTAATTTTTTTCAATGACTCTCAAACCTTTATCAAAATAATCAAATTGAAATTTTTTAAAGCCACACTTTTTATTCGGTCAAAAAATTTGAAACTATTTGTGATTTTTAACAAAAGTATGTTACTTTTTTAAATTGAAACTAGTTATTTATATTTCTATTAATTTTTTTATATAAAGACCAATAAAAACAGCTTTTAATACATTATACCCAATTTTTAGTGATACTATTTTTTTTAGTTTAAAGAATACTTAATAAAAAAAACATTAAGATCCTATAACTTGAAATAAAATAATTATTTAGGTCGATAACAAACAAAGCTGATTCTTAATTCAATACATAAATTAAAATAAATTTATTGTTGTATATATATATAACTCTAAATCCTTCTCTTGTTGTGTTTGACCTATACTGCCCACCTGAACGGTGCCGAATGGTGGGTCGATGGCAAGGATAAATGTGTCATCGGCCCACTATTATATTGAGTCGATGGCATGGATATATGTGTCCACCATTCGGCATTCCTTAATAAAAGTAGGTTGCTTGACATGACTTTACACAATATATATGTAGTCATATGAAAACAATTTTGAATAGTGGAATGACTTTGTTGTACTATAAGAAAAGGTTGGCTTTTCGTTTTTTTATTATTTTATTTTTTATTGTTATTTATTTTTCGTTTATTTTAATGATGAACAAATATGCCCTCCTCTGGTGTTAAATATCTATTTTTAATTAAGAAACGATAACAGCTCGCTTAACGGCTTGTAAAAGCCGCTTATTATTCATTCTAGTAAACAAACAACTAATTTCTGAAATTATCATGAATATAAAATTCAAATTCAATTATAAGTAAGCAAATGAGTAGTTGTCATAAAAGCAATTTTGTTTGTTTCGTTTAATGGGGTTTTTGGATCGGGATTGATTTACATTCCGATGGGGCAACTGTGATGATTTTGCCGGATTTTGGGACTGAGGTTTGCAATTAATCGAAATGGCTTGGCTTACCCTATGTTTATCTATGTGTAAAGGCCTTAGGTTGGGATCGAACAGCAGTCGTTGTGGCTCTAAATTAACTGGCGATTGTCTTCTACCCTTATTACAAAGTGACCATTCAGGGTTAATTAACCCCCAAAAGGCTGGACCTGAAAATAAACCAAACAAAACACACACCATTAGAAAAGGGGATGCTAATATTATATTAACAAAGCTCATCAATTTAAAGTGTAATCGCATTTAATGATCCGATTTTTGCAAATCATTAAAATCGCGATAACCACAACGGATCCCTTTTTAAATCGCATTACGAAGGGCGCTTCCAAGGCAATCATATTACATATGTTTATGCGGTAATGGTTTAGCACTTGAGCACGTCACCTATATCCAGGATGTAGATATTGTTAAAGGAGTTTATTCAAAAGTATGAGTACAGATTTTTAATATGGTTTAAAGGATAGTACAATTATTGAATAAATTAGTTGTGTAGAGCCTAAAAATTGTATTTTACTTTTATTTTATTAATTGAAATTTTGAAACGTGTTTTAAAAAACTCTTTAAAAGTTTAATAATAAGCTAAAGAAATGAAATAAGTTATTTTCTACAAACTAGTTGAAGGATATAAAAAATAAGTATATATGCTTATTTTAATAACATAAAAATTAAATTTAAATTCGAACTTTAATAAAAAGTGCCAAATTTTAATTGTTAATTTCTTACTATGACTTATTATAAATCATTTCAATCATTATATACACTTACGAGAAATTTAATAGGCCACCTATCAAGGTCTTATTTATTTCAAATAGATACTGTTCTTTATCTTACAGTATTAAGTTATATTTCTAGTGATGATTTCGGATTATACAATTTTTAAAATTTAATTTATAATTAAGGGTAAAATAAAGTTGTGCTAGGTGGCCAATGAATTTTCTCGTAAATGTATTTAATAAATATTATTATGGGTTGGTAAAACCTTAATGAGCAGAAACCTTAGTTGAGTAATCACGATAAAGGCCTACCAATCGTAATTTTTAACTTTGATAAGCGGTCAGATTTTCTATATGCGAGGGACCTTACATAGTTAACAACAAAACCTGGTAAAAAATTACTCGTACTCGTATTTGAGTGGAAAATATAACAAAGTATATATGAATCTGTTAAGAATGGTGGAATGTGGCGTAAGAGACTCAACAATGAAATACATGTGCTAATACCTGGACGACATCACTGAATTTAAAATCAAACGCGACCAAGAAGGAGATGGAAGGAAGGTGTTTATGACAATGCAAAAGACCTTGGTTTGAATAGAGCAAGGTTTGCGACCGCGTCGAATGAAGGAGAAGTTTAGAAAAGACAAAGGCTCAACAAGAGATGTAACGCCAAAGAAGAAAAGCACAAGAATATTTTTCTGATATAGTCATTGTAAGTTTGGTGGATTCTTCAATTGCTTCAAATTTACAAAATACGATTGATGCATTCTTTGTGACGAAGAAGACACTTCCAAACATACCATGTTTAATTTCAGAGAACGTGAAAAGTTGGTCGACTTAATATTGTCTAGCCTGCAAAATTGGCAACTAAACGAAGAAATTAATGGTTAATGGTCAAGAGATACATTATATCTTAAATCAAATTAAAAATTACTATAGAACTATTTTCTGTTGTCGATTTAATTATATTATTATTTTGGGAAGAGAAAGAACGAAAGATAGTCGATTGACTATAAAATCAACTACACACTGCCACTAACCTGACGTCCCTTCCAACGTTCTTGGTATCCATTTCAAAAAGGCTTAGTGCAACAAATGATCTCATGGTAATTATTAGAAATCGTCATAGATTAAAACTGAGAAAAAATTGAAAACATTCATTTTTGTTTTAGAAGTTCCACAATCGTTTATCAAATTTTTGTATTTCCGTATCGAAAAGTAGCATCTTTATAAGGAAAATTAGTTCTGTCACGGGTTACTTAACAGCACATAATATTTCAAAATTTGCACGCAAATTTTCACAAATTTAGTTGAATTACAAATTGTTGTCATTATCCAATCTCCATAAATTTTCTATAAAATTTATTTGAATGGGAATGTTTCTATCTCTCTTCAATCAAAATATATTTTTTTAGATTTATAAATAAATAAACCACCACCCCCTCTAATTTGATTAGAATTTGTTTCACTTGTACAATTTGAAAAATTGTAAACGATTTTATTATTAATTATCGATTAACTGTTTTTTTAGAATTACACAAAATAGGGTTCGATACACAAGTGAAATCGGTTATTACAGCACTCATTTACATATTTTCACTTGCTGCGCTTTTCAAAATACATGGCAAATGCGTGCTGTAATAACATCTATTTCACTACTTGTATCGAAATATACTATTTTATCGAAAAGTTTTTTTATAAATCTCAAGAAGGCTTCAAAACATAGGTTTCAATTAAATTGGTGAATTAATACCTTATTTTATGAAAGCAAATGATGTCAATAGTTATTCCTATAATAACATATAATATTTGTAACGGTATTTTTCGCAACAGTCTTTAAATGCGAAAAGATGAGGAGGTGGAGGATGAGCAAAAAACATGCTGTTAACAATGCGGAAAAAATCCAGCCGCTTTATAATGAAATTGTTAAATTGCTGAAAAGATATTTTGAAGATTATTCTTTCCACACAAAGATTATTATGATGGGACTGATTATGGGATACAAGGAACAGAAACACTATACAAAAGAAGAAAGAACGAAAAAAACAATGAAGAGTGGCGTTAAAGAAGAAGAAAGCAAAAAATAAGAGGTGTAAAGCATAAATTTCGCCGGAAAAAAGAATAAAAGCGGTGGGGAGGAGCGAAGGAAGGGCCAAGGAAAGCCCCAGTCTGCTGGGAGATGCCGTCGGAGGATGCGTTCAACAGGATTACATCACGAGAAGCTTTGTCAGCAACGACCGTTTTTATCAAGATGATCCTGTTTTATTGTTCTCTCGATTTTTTTCGCCGCTTTCTTTTCGTCTCATCTTTTCTTCCTAACCCAAAATTGAATTTTCATGTTAGGTCATGCCCCGAAGGCTTTCTTCTGGTCCAACAAATGTGATATTTTGAATATCCGATTTATTAAGAAGGATAACAGTAAATTTTGTTATCTTTTACAGAGGATTACAATATTTAAAATGTTTTAATAACATTTCTGGGATTAAATTATATCAAATCGCGTATTTAAAACCATACTTATTATTTATTTTTTTGGGTTTTGGTTACAAATCTTAAATTTTTAGTCTTTTTGCTATGCTATTACTCCATTCAAGTTTAATTTTTTTTAGTATAAAAACACAGTTATTTGTTTAGATTTAGGGGAAGTATATAAAATCTGCAATTTAAATTTGAGACTCTTTTTGCCCATAAAATCATTGCTAATTTTTTCAATAACTTTAATGTGTGATATAATAAGATTTAAATTATAATGGAATCTGTATTAAACATCATATCACTTAAAACAATATTCGGTTACTTTTAATAGTTCGAACATCCAAAGGATCTTAAGATAATTATTATCAAGGGCTGCTGTTCAGACTGCTCAATACTTTCATAAGAAAAACGATGCAACAACAAATTTGCCACTTCGAATTGTCGAGTGTTAAACGCCGATGAGCTCGAATTATCGAAAGCATTTTATGTGGATTAAGTTCGAAATATCAAGTGATTTTATAAAGGAGCCGGTAGAGGTTTGAATTATCTCAAGTAAAATTTTAGAGAGTCGACTGTATTTAAAATGAAACATGCATTGTACTGATAATTCATCATCAACATACTACAGATCTCTCCTACCATTTGCTTACAGTTCTTTGATAGTTTGATGAATCTCATAGAGAAAGTTTACGTATCTCTATATTCTCTATATTAGAAGCGAGGTTTGCGATTTTGATATTCTGACGAATTTAAAGGACAAAATTTGTAAGTTTCTTTGAACAATTATCAATATTGAACTACGTCTGATTAAGGATTGTTTAAAAAAAACATACCAAATCTCTAATTCATAGTAAATGTGTGGTTTATTTTATTTGGTATCAATCACTTAAAATGCGAGCGATTGCTCTTTTGAACATCATTATTATATTTCAGATAAAACACCTAAAATTTGAAATTTTAGTGAGAATTTTATTTATTCTTTAAAATTGTAAAAAAATATTATTTGTTTCTCTCAAGTTGTAATACACTTCTTTTTACGACAGGTAGCTCATTTTCTCCCAAAGCGCCAACAAGAGAGAGTTATTGTTGATGTCAAAACGATGTATGGGCGATGTGTAGGTAATTTAATGATCTTCAAAATAGTTTGGTTTGAGTTAAATACGTCGAGCGATTTATTAGCTACATCTCGTACTAGCCTAAAATCCGATATATCAGAAAATATTACTTCTAACTGTCCCTTTATTAGCTGTCCTATTGAGCCCATATTATCATCCACAATGAATAATGGCCTTAGAACTCAAAAATTTTATATACTATTTTCTCATAATTCGAAATATGGGTTTCTAGTCTTCCAAAGATAGTTACTGGCTGCCTACTATGACATAGTGACCCAATTTTTCGCGATGTATGTATTGAACAATAGAGTATCAACTATTCTGATCTAAAATAATGACTAAAAACTGTCTCTTGTTGGTGTTTTGGGAGAAAATAAGCAACATATCGTAAAAGGATGAAACGATATTGCTGTATGGGATAATTCGCATGCCTTTTTTTAATTATTTGCAACA
>JXOV01020571.1:17292-28510 GCA_001014945.1 Clogmia albipunctata
CTAGCCTGAGATATTAAATAAAATTTAATCGAAGACCCCTGTCGTAAAAGGATGAAACACAGGGTATAAANTGTAGTGTTTATTGAAGGTTTTGAAACCAGAATAACCAGAAATTGTAGAATCACATGCATGTAGGATATGTTCTTAATACACATGTATTGTGCATAATTAATTGTTGGAACATTCTGTCTTGTCCATCCCTTTCCAATTTCCAATTTCCTTATTCCTATCTCCGTTCATTCAAAATTGTAAATATTTGAATAAGTGTAAATGAATAATATTAAACGCAATAATATTCTTCTTGTTCCAACCAGTGACCAACAAAGACGTGTTTCATTTATTCTCCGGCACAATTGTCAAGGACTATGGTTACGCAATCAAGCAGCACTATACCTCTAACAAACACGATTGTGGAGAAATCGTTTTGTAATATTAACTAATTTTAGGTCAAGGTAACTGTAGTTTGACTCCACAACAGTAACTTTAAATAACAAGGTCCAGAAATGATCTTTGAAAATGAGAAAATTATTAACAAGAGTTAATATTATATCTTATTTAAAAGGATATCCAAAATAAATAAATATCTAATCAAAATGGCATTGCACTGGTTACAAACTTTGCAGATTTAATAACAATATTTGCACCAATTAGTGGTGTTCAAAGAATGGAACATGAGTTCCTTTATTACTTTGCCAACACTTGAAGTTAATAATGAACAACAGAGCAGTTAGTAACGATGAGAGGAATTAGCTTTGGGGTGACGATTCTTGCCCTGGTCCGCTTTTGGGGGCGATGGGAAAAGGGAAAGCGAGCTGAACAACAATTGGAGTTGGCAAACATTTTGATAATACAATTACAGTATTATTTCAGTTTATCCAAGAAGTTGAACAGTTGATAATAATTAAGTAAAGTCGTCCTTTCGTTATCTCATCCCCTTTCTCTCTCTCTCCCTGTCTATTTTCGTTTTCCCTTAGTCGTACAATCTCCATTTACTGAGTCAATTAAAACTTTCGCAATCGGAATTATTAATATTATTGCCGCTCATTTTCGCACTGTGGCAGGAAGCTTATTAATCACGGGCTGCCGGAAAGAGACAAAGGGATCACACCAGACGATTATTCCGTGTGTTTGTGTATTTGTGTTTCTGCGCGACAAAATTAATTGCACGGAAATTAGCCGAGGACAGTGAAAAATAAATTAAATCTGTTTTGATAACTTTGCCGGTAATTAACAAAACAAATTTGAGTGAAAGGGCCGCATAAAAATAGCAAAAATAAATTACTATTCGCTTCAGCACCATTTCCCCGCATTGTCTTTGAACGGATGTCACGAAGGTTTTGCCACTTGATAAAAAAGAAACGAAGGCTTGTCATCAGGAAAGGCTAAATTAATTGGACAATCGTCACACTTTATCTATTCCGATTTCTAGCCATTGTTGTTGACGGTTTTTGGGTCACAAAATGACACAAAGATAACCCGAAAAACAGATCATTTTGGGAATGGAGTTGGAAAGGAGCAAAAGGCTAAGCCTGGGGGATGTTTTTATGGGCGGCTCCACCTTTTGTTTCACACGGCACAATTAAGTAATTTAATCATATTCCGACGGCCCGGCTCGTCAAACGGAAAATGGAAATTGTAGACAAGATTAATGGCCAAAGAGAGCGCCGCCGTTCAGTCCGTTTACCAAAAAAGGGGTGACCTCCTCCCAAATGCCAGAACAAACGACCCAAGTAAACCGAGGCAGCCACCATCTGATAACGCTCACACCGATAAAAGGGTGAAAATCGAGACTATTTCCAAAGACAATTGGAATAATGCGGGATAATATAGGAGTAGTTATCTGACTAGGCTCTCTCATATCCTTTTTCTAAAAAATTTTATTTTAGTTCATTTTGCACTCAAATATTTGGTTTGAATTTTTCTCCCTATGTTTGTTTAAATGTAAGGATATTTTAATAATTTGTAATTTAATTGATAATCTGACTTTTTTAATTTAGTTTCATCACCGAAAACATCTGGCACTACCGTTAGACACTCGAGCCTTCTTTAAGGCACTCGCTATGCTTGTGGCTTAAAAAACCCCTGTGTTTTATAATGCCTTATCTTATCGACTTAATAAATAACTGTTATACAAATTTGCTCAATTCAGTGAATGTCTTTACGGAAATCACATTTTAATAATAAAGAAAAAGCACTTCAAGTACTTTAAAGAATTCTGTAAAGTGCTTGTGTTAAAACGACTATTGCAGAAGAAATTTAAGTATCATAATATCAATTTGATGTTAGTAAAATGCATCAAAAGTATGAATTTAATTGTGAATGAATGCATTTTTAGTAATCTATTCGAAGAAATGTTCGCAAATGAAATAAAAAGAATAGAATTAACTTTAGCTTTATACAGTCGCCTCTCGATATTTCGAAACTCTTGGAAATCTTCAAATATTTCGAATTAAAGTGTGGTTCCATTGCTACTGCACAGACTGACTAGTGTCGTAAATGCTATTCGTTCGACTAAACAGGTTTTCAAAGCTTGGTTGGAGTGCACAGACTCGAAGAGATAAACCAGATCTTTCTAATACTAGTAATTTGCTGCCACTCAATGAATGGATACAGACGAAAGCTGTGAAATGGCTGGTCTATTTCGTAGTATGAGTGTTTAGTGATTTAAATATAATAAAGCCCTAATAATGTTACAGAAATACGTCCAACATATTGTCTCATGGTTCGACACAAACTTTAAAACAGAACTTGAGTTAATTTTGAATTTTACGGTAATACTTTATCTTAAAGTATTACACATTACACATTTTTAATTCTTCAAAATAATTGATAAGTTATCATTCCTGAACAATGGATTTTTTTTATCGACATTTATAATTACTTAATTGTTTCAAACTCAAGAATTATCATTTAATGGACTTTATTCCAAGTAATTTTATTGCTTACTTATATTTGTTTGTGCAGTTTTTAAAACCTTAGCTTAAGATCTGACAAATAAGATTAGGGTTTTCAATAAGGTGCTTTATTAGGATATTATCCAAAACGAACTTTTAAAAGAAATTCATGTTTATTTCCTTGTTTTGGCATAAACCATAGAAAAATGTCATGATGAAATTCTATTTCAGAATGTATTTGGATAAGATTTTGATTTGATTTAAGATGTATTTCGAGGTCGAATTGCAAAATATAGCTTTTGTTATCATTTATAAAGATAACAGTAATAAATTTTTAAATTCTCGTGATGTTATAGGAGATTAACACCACATATTTAACGTTTTTTTTGTATATGTTTTAGGGTTTAAGTAATTAATTTTGAAAAGTTAGAATAGTCGGTAACTGAACCCTTCAGTCGGTCCAATTTATTTATATATGGTCCCATTTTTTGTAAAAAATATCAGATATTTGGAAAAATTCTCTGAATATTTTTTTTTTATTTTTGTTGTTTTTGTATGCACCTACGTGAACAAATTTCTACAGAAAACGTTACTTTTAAGTCGTCGATTTTTTGTTCAGATCGATCTGAAATTTTAGCTGGTTCCTGAAAAGGGATGCATGTTAATTAAACGAGAACGTGATAGATATTGGTTTTTTCGGCTAGATAAGGACGAATGAAATACAATTTTTATTAAGGGCATAGAATAGCAATATTTCTAAACAAGTGCTGTTATAACCGTGTATGTATTGAAAGTTTTTTTTGTGTCATTCTGAAAAAATACCAGTTAATTGATAATTGAAAAAAAAAACCGTTCGATGCGTTTTTTTTACAAATTGTGGAACAAGTAAGACACAATGTGTTATTAGAGTGAGATGGGAATACTTACCACGAAATGGTTTTGACAACAATTTGTAAATTCATTGAATTAGTGACAATTTGCGTGCGAATTTTGAATTATTTCAGCATTCCGTGCAGAAAAGTAAATTGTTACAGAACCAATTTGCGTTAAGAAAAGTCTACTTTTCGTTACGAAATTGCACATAGTAAAACGCAAACCTAACACATTTCTAATAAAAAGACGCTTGAAAAAGGCAGGAATCCATTGCCATCAGAAAGTCGATGCCATTGAAAACTCTTTCGGCATAATAGACAGAATGAACCTTTCTGCTTGATGGATTTATTGGAAAGTAGATAGAAATTATACAAATAATAAAAACTATGAAAAGAGAGACGACAAAAATGTTATTTGGAAAGAAAAAGACAGAACCTTAATAAAATTTGAACTAAAATCTCCAAGGAGCGTAGTCTGAGTATTCAATCACAAGATCGTAAAGGTTGTCAAAGAATCTTACACTATACTTATCTGTGGCTGCGATTTTTTGCTTGTCAATTAAACCAGTATTATCAGCCAAATTTGGTTATCCATTCCCCTTTATTATAATAAACAATTATTACATGTTCTTTATAAATGTTAAGTGAATATAAATGATAGTTATGTAGAAGCCACCTAATTGAACCTCGAATTTTTGAATAGCAATCGGATGCCGGATGCCGCTCGCGGGCATTTTGTTTTAATAAACCATAGAAATTAATCGCTTTATGAAAACAACATAACGGTTGTGAAGGTCACTATTGCTACTATAAAAGGTGTCCTAGCACAAGTACAATGAACAACTAATTAGTTTTGATTGCTTTAATTAAGCATTAAAGCGAGCATGTATTTAAACGAAAGAGAGATTATAAAGAAAATATAAAAGAAAAGATTTACCGATGTAATGATGCAATCAGTTTACAGACTGGCAAATTTTCATTACCTTCAAGTAGTATACTACGTTTTATGCAATTCCTAGGTATTTTTCAGATAATTGGTATGTTTAAATTTAAAAATTATAAAGGTAAAATACCTACATAAAAATTTAACAGTATATCCAAATAAAATTGAAACAAAATATAACCGTCCCATAGTGTTCAAATAAGTGTCTTCTACTGAATACAATTATTATAGCAGAGTTTAATATGAAGAACTATTAAACAAATTGTTCTACTGCTTTATAATCGTGCTTAAATTTTAAAGTACCAGGTTTGATAATTCTGTAACCACAAATCAATAAAAATATTGTCATACCAACAATGAAACCATAAAAGACCAACAAAATGAAACAGAATAACTTCCAATAGTTGGGCTCTTTTTCTTCCATTAGCGAGTATGGTTGATTTCCAGGTAATTTTAAAATGATCCATTTCGTCAAAAGCTCTAGCCACTGGTTTTCCTTTTGGTCGTCTTGTCTTTCTTTTTCTATGGAAGGGCTAAAAAGGTTGTCTTTTAATTCTAGAGCGACCTTGAGTTGATCAAGCTCTTCCCATTGGCAATTTGTCTTTCCTGGTTTAATGGTTGAGATTGGGAAACTATTGCTTAAGTCGGGAAGTAACTTGGGTGGGTTATACCTTTGCCATTCATATTTATTTTTATCTTCTTCATTCACTTCTTCAATTTCAACACAATTCATCCCCAATATATTTGGAGACTTAATATTGACCCTCAATATATCGGACATGATTTTCACTTCGCTTCTAGAACAGTGATTAATGAATTCTACAATTAAACTGCATTGAAACACATTTCCGTCAATTGAAACTGAATTTAAAGCTGGTAAAATCTCCTTCTGGTCTTTGAAGTTTTCTATTATTTCCATAGAACAGCTATCCTTCTTTAGAGTCTCCAAATTGATAAGGTATTTCAATGAGCGAAAATCCAAACTTCTGATATTATTCTCCGAAATATCCAAATAGGTTAGTTTCCTTTGGGCTGGCAAAAACATTTTGGGGATTAGAAGACCCGTGTTCCGAAGGCTGAGGTGTTTTAAGTTAGTCATCTTATCGAATGAATGGTCCTCGATTGATTTTATTGGGTTTGACGAAATGTCCAGAACTTGGAGGCTGACGATTTCTGTTATATTGTGAATGTCAGTCAATAAATTGTCTCTAATAAAGAGGACCTCTAGTTCTCCTTTGGGTGATATTTCAATTGACTCGATTTGATTTGAATTAACACTTACTTTTCGTGATTTCTCTTTTAGTATTAGAGAACTCAATCTATTATTATCAATTTGAAGTTCAGCAATATTGAGTTGATTGTGACCTCCATAAACTGTTGTAAGATTATCTGCTTTAGACCCGTTTATATAAAATCCAGTCAGATTATTGTGATTAATATATAGACTTTGTAAAGATGGAAGATTATTAAAGCCATCAACATCCAGGAATGTAATTTGATTGTGGGACAAGTCTAGAACTTCCAATTGTGTCATATCGTCGAATAAGTTTTCCTTTAAACCTGTGATCTTGTTCCAGGACAAGTAGAGTGACACTATTCCACGAATGTTCTTAAAGGTTTCTTCAGATAGTTCACTGATTTGATTCCTCGAAGCATCCAACCATTCCAGTTTGGTCTTACTCTTTATATCCAAATGTTTCAAAATAGAATTTGATATATCACATTTTCTTAATTCTGGATACGCGTCCAACAACTGATTGGGGAACTTCGTCAGCACTGAATGTAAGAAATTTATGTCCGAAATTCCAGTATTTTTATCGGTGATTATGAAATAAGAAGAGGCATAATATATTATACACTTATGGCTCGTACACATTTTAGGCTGATCTGATTTCGACATCCAAACCAGAGAGAAAACACTGAAAATAGTATTTATTAATAACACTTAGAAAATAAAACCTAAATCACAACTCACATAATTATTACTTAAAAAATTCTCATTTTCAATTGTTGACTGTTCGATACGAGTTTTAAATTAAACTACGTTAAAGTATGTGATATATCAATTGTTTAAGAACTGATAAGTTATCACTTAGTGAAAAGGTGCAATAATAAAATATTTTTGGAACTTTGTCTTGATAATATTAGTTTATGTAAGATAACATTCTTTTGTCTTATCAGTAAAATTTTTTAATGAGATTAATTTCGATATTTGCAAAAAATCAGTACTTTTTATAATTAATCAATAAATGTTTGTCTTTGGAATGACGATTAAAAAATAAACTCGATAGCGATAAAAAACGAATATGTGGAAAACATTGATATACGATTTATTATCTCATTTTATAGTTATATGTGGTCATTGTTAAAAGTTAGATGTCTATATGAGTCACTTAGCAATACTCGTAATTAAACTATTTGATTACAATTTCTTTTCGTGTCGATCTACCTCAACAGCAACATATTAAAATTATTAGAATTAACGCGATGAAAAGACCAAAACCGAACATTATGAAAGGGACACTAAAGGGAAGGAATGTGCTTAAAAAGATTAATTTATTAACTACTTTTGGGTGATCTTCATTATTATCTTTGTCATACAGTTTTTTTTTATTCCAATACAGTTTATTGATCTTATGTTTAATTTAGTCTGAATGAATCAGATAGGATTTGAATATCATATCTCAAATAGAGATTTACAAACTCCATTGCAAAACTATCAGACAATTTATTTCCATCCATTGGAATTGATTTCAAAGTTTTCTATTATTTCTCTTAAACAGTTATTCATATTAAAGGTTTCAAAATTTATAAAAAAATATTTCAACAATCGAATAATTAATATTCTGCTAAAATTCTCCGAAATATTTAAATAGGTCAGTTTTATTTGGGCAGGTAAAAATATCTTGGGGATTTAAAGACCCGTGTTCCGAAGGCAGAGGTGTATTAGGTTAGTCATCTTATCAAATGAATGGTCCTCGATTGATTGGATAGGGTTTGACGAAATGTCCAGAACCTGGATTCTTGCAATTTCTGTTATATTGCGAATGTCAGTTAATAAGTTGTCCCTAATAAGGATGACTTCTAGTTTTGCTCTGAGTTATATTTCGATGGACTTTATTTGATTGGAATTGACACTTACTATTTTTGATTATCCTTCAAAAATTAGAGAATTCAAACTTTTTCCATCAAGTGTAAATTCATCGTAACAGTAAAACCTCCAGTATTAAAATAACTTACCATATAAATTGATGAATTTCGTTTACGGAGGTCACACATTAATAATAAAAAAAAACTTTAAAGAATTTTTTATATCACTTGTACTATAATAATGACTTTGACAGAGCAAATTTGATTGTCTTAATATTAAAAGCAACAAAAATGCCTTTTAAAAATATATTTCTAAAATGGCACCAATTCCGCAACCTACACAAATACAAATAGTCATGGAAAGTCTAACACCCGATGGTTGAGGTTGAGAATACCCCCAGTTCCATACCGGAATGTTGTGGGAAATATTGTTATTCAACGTGCGCCAGCTAGAAGCACAGCTCGCTAAATTCATACAAAAAAGAACAGCTGTCTTTGTTGAAACAAAGAAAAATTTTTTTGGAAAAACAGCACATTTCACAAGTCAAAAATATATGTCGCTAATATAACCTTACGATACGAGATTGCAATAAAATATTTATAATTTAAATATTTTCACTTTTGTTTTATAAATGTGTTATTGACAGACTTTATAAAGTTAACAAATTAATAAATTCTTTGATGAAAATTTAATAATAAGTCTTTTGGTTTATGAGTATGAATTTGATAATCAATACTCAAAAATCGGTTTTAATAACTACGTAACTAGAAATCTACGTAAAACAATACCAAAACTTTGTTTTGTCAGTCCACAAACCTCTGGAAATTCCGCTGATACTAATGTATTTCCTAAATAATAGGCACAATAAATTTAAAATGATGCTGTAATAACCGATTTCACATGTGGATTGAACGCTATTTTGTGTAATTCTTAAAAAATATCTGTTTATCGATAATTACTAAACAAACTTTTTTTTCAAATTGTGGAACAACAACTCACAACGAAATTTTCAAATTTAAATATTTTATAATAAATTTGGTTATGACAACAATATGATATTCCATTAAATTGGTGACAGTTTACGTGCAAATTTTGAAATATTACAGCACTCCCATGCTGTAAATTAAACCGTTACAGAACCAATTTGCGTTAAAAAGATGCTACTTTTCAATAGGGAATTACTCAAACTAATATTCCTTTTGCAATTAAAGCGCAATACGGCTCGAATTTTGATTACTTGTTGACCATCCTTTGTGGAAAATTTCAAGTCTACCAACTCTTGATAGCGCCTCGATTCGAATGAGGAATGATATTTAAGATATTAGTAACTATTAAATTGTATATGATTACCAGATATATATTTTCAAACAATTATTTGGTCTGATATACTTTATATTGTAAAAACAAGAATTTACTGTTATTTATTGTCCGCAAACTGATTTCATCCATCGGGAATTGCATTTAATTTGAGCTATCGGTAATATTTGTATAAGCTGTGAGAAATGTTCAAAACCATTTTTTATTTAATAAAAATTTGACATAGTTAAAAGACGTATTGACAACTTTTCATAAGCAATAGAGTTTAATAATTAGAAGGATAGCTAAGATATTTGAAATTAAAAGAATTGAGTCCATCTTGAACACCAGAGTTTTAAGAACTATGAAGGGTGTCTGCCACCCAACCAGTCGTGTTAATAATTAGTTAAAGAGTTCAATATAATTTGTCTAGTCGTCTTATTCAATAATGATCGAAAAATAATGCCGTAGACAGCCTCCTGGGAGGGCATGAGTTCGAATACTGGGTGGGTTGAATTGGACTAGATTCTTTTCCATTATATATGAAGTCAAAACCCGTTTGTTGAGGTTGAGGCTCCCCATGTTCTGTACAGAAATTAAAAGGGAAATATTTTTCTTAATCGTCTTTGGAAGATAGTATGAAAGCTGTAGTTGCCTTGATAAACTTTTTCATTTATATAGTTGATTCTCAATAATAAAGATTCTCCAAGGGACCCTAAAAATACTTCGAATTGTCGTGAGTTCGAATTATCAAGTGGTTCCGTTGTTGCTGCCCAGACTGCTTAGTAACTTTTTTTAAGAGAAAAGATACCTGAAAATCTGCAACAACAAATTTTGAATTTTGAATTGTCCAGCGTTCTACGCCGATGAGTTTGAATTATTATAATTGGTAAATAACACAAGTATTTTTCGTTCGAATTACCGAGAGCAAAAAAATTGTATTGATTTAGTTCGAAATATCAGTTTTTGTAGAGAAGAAAAGATTCAAATTATTGGGAGGTTGGAATTATCGAAGGTTTATTATTATATTCTACATTAATTGTTACTGTTACAATATTTTAAATTTTTATAAATATACAGAATTTGTGGGATTTTGTCATCGTTTTCTTTTTACATTATGAAATATAAGATTTACCTTGATCTAGTCGTCAGTAAATGAAATTTAATGAAAACTGTTGTAATTCCTCTTAATATAACCAAACACTTTTATTTTCATATAAACTATTGAAAAATAATATTCCAATCAGTTAGTATTATAAAAATTATGCATTGTAAACAAATGTAAATTTGATATAAATTTAACAATTATCCAGTAAATCAAACACAGAACACTTGTCAGTAGCATGTCCAAACTAAAATGAATCGTCTTGGGCTCCTAATAAAAGAAAGAATATTCATTAATCGCAATTTTGCATTTCAGTCTGATTTCATTTAATTGCAATGTAGAACAAACCACAGAATTTAATTTTTCGGTGGTGTCTTTACAGCAACGATCGCACAGAGTAAAACAAGTGCCGCACGCTGATTTTTTTTTTTCTTTTGCCTTTTTCAACACAAGCCACCCAGTTCCGCAGACCAAAAGGGGGCTGCACACCCAAATTTTATTCCATTTTGATAGCATTCGCACTAGTGATGTCAAATTTCCACACTTTCAATAATAAATGATTACTGATTACTTTTTTTAAGGAATCGAATCATAATTATTCAATATTGATAATATTTCGAAATGCTTTTTCTATGTAATTTGGTCATAGATTTCTCGATTTAAACGCATTTGGAAAAAGTTTCAATATCTAATAATTAAGATTCGATACTTTAAAAAATGTAATCAGTAATCGTGGATATCTATATTTGACATCACTAATTCGCACCTTCAGTATACTGAATAGTATCTGAACTGAAGTTGATATTTTATATCAAATTTTTTATCGATATTTTGGGTTGATTACCTTTTTTTCAAAGTATCTACATAGTACAGGGTGTTAACCTTCCTCTTTCCAATTTGAAATTTGAAATTTGACAAGTAAGGACGTTCTAGGTATAAATTTTATATGAATACCTGCCGTAAGGGTATGGGGAAATTAGTTGCAATGGATAAGTTTAGTGAAGAAGACCGTTTACT
>JXOV01020585.1:0-14843 GCA_001014945.1 Clogmia albipunctata
ATTTAATTTTTAGGACAACGAAGGTTTTTTTAAATATTTTTGTTAATTTATTTTAAAATAAATTCGTTCATACATCGTTTTGACATCGGACGACGGGTTCAGAATGCTAAGGACACTAAAGAAAATGATTTATTNTTTAAATTTTGTCCTATAATCGTAATTGTACTTCCATATATTAATTCTACTGATATTTTTTTATTTCGTTCATAGCAAAAATAACTAGTACCCAGCTGTTTAATTTTAAAAGTATGTATGAACGATGTGTAGGGAATTTAATAATCTTTAAAATAGGATATTTTGGCTTAAATTCATTGAGCCGTTTGTAAGTTGCATCGCGTAATAACTATATAAGAAAATACTACTCGTGACTGTGTCTTTATTCGCTGTCCTATTGTGCCCATATTATCAACCACAATGCATAATGAGCTCAATTTTCGATAGCCATCATTACTTTATTTGAATTCAAATTTTTTTTATACAATTGTCTCATAATTCAAAATATGAGTTTCTATACTTCCAAAAATAGTTACTGGCTTCCTACTATGACATAGCGACCCAATTATTCGTGCTGTATATATTGACGAATAGATTACCAACTATTTCAGTTTTAAAAAATCACCAAAAACTCTCTTGTTGGCGCATTGGGAGAAAATATGCCCCCTGTCGTAAAAGGATGAAACGATATTGCTGTATGAGAAAATTCGCATGCCGTTTTTAATTATTTGCAACAAATCTAGTTTTTTGTTTTATAGTGCAGACGATGGACAATGATAAAACCTTTCTTCGTGCAAAAAAGAAAAGTGATCAGATTGATACAATCCGAGATATTAACTAAAATTTAATCGAAGACCCCTGTCGTAAAAGGATGAAACGCAGTGTACCTAAAGATTTAATCTCTTTATAATTTTTCTAATAAATTTCCACAAATTAATTGTTTACAAAGATTTTTTGTACTATTTTAAAAATCAATTGATCTATATTCACATGGGAAAATGCAATTAACTTATTTATTTATTTTCCAGGCGAATAAAGTACAAATATTTTGCGCAGATCAGCAAAACGAATCCGAACCTGAAGTTGGATTTTGAGTCATTTAACGCGAACGCGTTGCCTTATTTGAAGATGGACGTGAAGACGTTGGAGAGGATGTGTCACGAGTTTGGGTGCAGTTACCAGGACGTGCTGATGTCGCAGGTGGTTCAAGTGCTGCGGGGCCAGGAGCTGAGGTTCGAGGTGCAGAGGGACGAGATGGGAGTGGAGAAGATCCGAGTTTTGACTTTGGTGGAGGAGATCATGAACTTGTGCATTCCCCTGGTGAACGAGATTCAAATGGAGATGGTTCACTTGTTTACGAAAATGCTGCTCAAATTCACCGAGCAAGTGGATTCGTATTTCTACGAAATGTACCTGGTTGTGATTGAGATCCTGACCATGATGAACTCGGTTCCGAGCGCGATGGACAAGTGGAAGGACATTTTGCAGTTTCTGCGGCACAAAATGGTGCTGAGGAGGAGGGTGAGACCGTCGCAGGCAGAGTTTGACTGGTGGTTAAAAACGCAGTGCGAAATGACGACCAGTGGACTGCCGAAAATTGCAAAATTTCGATTCCCGTTCTTGAGACTCATTCAAAATATTCAAGAGACTCTTGTTCCAGAAATTAATATCGAGAATTGTGTTTCATGGTTTCCGTTCATCACGTCGCATGCTTTGATGAGGGGACTGAACACGATGGAGGAGATTGACAAAGAAGTTGAGGTGCTATGCTCGAAGGCGGTTAAAAACTCGGTTGCCGATTGGAAGGCCCAAATTGAGGATAAAAGGAACGACGTCTGGCATTTGATTCCTCAAAATAATGCTTTTCTTCAGTCGATTCTAAGGTTAGTCGAGCACATGGGGTCTGAGAGTAAGATTTTTAGCATTTTGTACTTCACAATGAACCAAATGTCCGAGGGAGCGGACCAAGTGGACGCAGCCCAAGCGTGTTACAAGTACGGAATGGAAAATATGGAGGCGATCATGAAGGACGATTACGCGTCAGAGGCTTTGAAGAAAATTAAGAGAAAGTACCCGTTTTTGAAGACCCAACATTTGTTGCACGTTTACGGGTTTGCAGAGGACTCTTTGATGAATTTAATAGAGAAGCCCTTCGATTTGATAACAGCCCTCTACATGCATCATTCGATTTTAAAGGACTTGAAGCCGAATATCACAGGATTAGTGACGGAAATTGCTGATTTGCATAATTTGCCTCTGAATTCCATCCAAAAAATGTTGGTCAAACAGTTTTTGCACCTTCAATCGAATAATAAATTAACAACTTCGGTTCCAGATGAATCGGTTATGATTGTAGAGGATGCTTTAGAGGAGTCTGCTGTGGAGCAAATTGTTAATAAAGATGGGCACTTAACGAATTTTGAGGCGACAACCAGAGCTTATTTTATTATTAACAGTTGGTCAAAGGAAATGAGTTTTGCTTTCCTTCTACCACAGCTTCATTCCATGGACTTGGACCAAATGAACAATCCTACTTTATTGAACAATTACCTCCTCCTGTACGAGTGCCTTTCCCACTATTTATCAGACTCCGAATCCAGATCGATCTGTGACGACATTTTGAATCAAGACGATTATTTAACGTTCAAAATCTTGTTTCTACTTCACAAAATTAAATATCGTTTCGATAAATCGCAACCGTCTCCCCTTTTATTGGAAAGTGCAGATAAAATTGCTCTCCTCAAATCTCTGTGGCAGGGTTTTTCTGGGTCTGAAAAGGGGATCGAAGTGATGGCTTTGATTTGTCTCAAATACTCGATCAATGTGAAGAATATCTGGAATGGGATTATCAAGAAAATGATTTCCCTAAAAATGCAGACCCAACTTAAATCGGTTGTTGATCTGGTGACGACCAGACGGGATTTGTTGATTATTGAAAGCCTTCCACTGGCGTATCAATACGTGCTAAGGGAGCCGCTCAAAAATGGAACGAAAGAAAAGTCCTCAGCTCAAGAGGCTAAACTCTGCTCCACTTTGCTGCTCCTCGAAAACTGTCCAGTTACTAGTAAACTGAATCTCCTCGAATTGGCCGAAATGTTCCTCAATCTGGATAGGCCATACATGGCAGCCGTTCTTCTTCCCTATGTAACAGATGAGAAGGTTAAGCAGCAAATCTTAGAGGTGAGTAATTTTTAATGAGAAAATAATTAAAGAGTATATACACTCACTCTGTCAAATAAGAGCGTGGTCGGGTTAATTGATAAAAAAAATATTTGGTGAGACTTTCATATTTATTAATACATTGCACATATCACAAACGATGATGCAATTTGATTAATAGTGTGACCAGTCACCATCGGCGTCGATAATTGCCTGTCAACTCCGAGGCATTTTTTCTTCTAATTTAACGGCGTATTCTAGTAGCAACGATTTCCAGATCCGACGAATATCGCAAGATAGTTGCTTCAAAGTATGTGTACGTCTTCTCTGAGGTTTCAGTTTGATATACGACTACACATTTTAATAGGGTTTGCATCGGGCGACTGCGACGGCCAATCCAATGTAACGATAACAGATTGAGCTTTCCACTCACTACAACGCTTGTTGCGGATTGTTTAGGATCGTAGTCCGCCTGCAGAACCCAATCTTTATTTTTGCTGATGTATCAACGTTTGGCATATGGCAATAAAGCCTTTTTGTAGATTTTCATTATTTTCTCGGCATTTAGGTTGTAGGTAGAGAGGTACAAAGTGCCGAATCCCTGGTTTGAGAAGCATCCCCATAGATGCACCTTTATTCCGTATTGGTGGAAGTTGACCAGGAAGAGACAGTGAACACAACGTGCCCATATAAAACATTCATCAGTAAAAATGACATTTTCAAAATCTCTATCGATATTCTTATGCGCCCAAGCGAGCTGTTTTTTTTCTCACTTTTTTCAGTCAACAGAGGCTTCTGTATTGAGAGGTCTTAATTGCACAATTTCAAGTCATGAGTACGAAAATGAGTTCTCTTAGTTTCGGCAAATACTACTATATAAAACAATTGTTTTAAATTAAAATTTTCTTAAAATTCAAATTCGAAAATCGAATAAGCGCTATTATTTTATTGAGGAAAAATCATCAGGATGCTTCAACCGTATTTTAAAGATAAAATTTCAACTTGAAAATCAAAAGACTTTTTAAGACGACATTCTAAGATTGATTTTGAATTGGACTATGAAATTTCCAGGACGAAAAGCAGAAAAGATAAAATGGGGTTTTGACTGATTTGTATGAAATTTGGCCCTTGCTTTTGAGTTTAGCACATTTAAATTTTAAAATTTTGAGTTTAAAAATTATCTTTTTGCAATTCACTTTCTTTGTGAACTTCAGAGATGAAAAAATGAAGTACTTTATTTTTTCATCTCTGAATTTCAAGTTCACAAAGAAAGTGAATGAATTGTTTTGTGCTACAAGGGGGTAAAAAGGATTTTACGCCCTAGTAGGACATATTCTTTTTGCAATTTCCCTTAAAATTGACGAAAATCTTATTGAAATATATTTGACGGTATAAAGGTCTCTATTTGACTGGTTTTTTGTCTTTAAGTGGCTCTATAGTGCATTGGATTAATTAATAATGTTCAGTTTATCGCTCAAAATGGCATCAGATTTTTTACTTTGAGACAAATTCGTAGTTAATGACTTTCTTTTTTCACCGAAGAAACAAAAATTCTAAATTTTCACTAGTGCGATAAACTGACACATGAAATTCAAATCGATGTTTATTCTTTCGATGCGAAAATGCAAAACCATTTTTTTTCACTGAAAATTTTTGTTATTATTTAAAAATATTTACACCTTTGAGCCAAATTTTGAAGAATCATTAGTAAATTCAATTTTAGAACAGAAATCGGTGATTAAAATGAATTATATATATTCTACAATTTAGTCAAATTTATTTGTGAGATGTTGTGACACAAATGTTTTTGTCATTGAACAAATATTCTTGCTTACTACATTCAATTTTGATATTCTGATTGTCAAAACTATATGAAAAATCCCAAATAAGGTGGCTTTAAGTTTCTGTTTTAAGATAAATTTTGAAAAAAAGTAGCCATATTTTGCTTTGCAAAATAGTTTTTGTGTTTGAAATGAATAAATAACTACGTTAGTCATGTGTGAAATCATTGTTTTAATATTCCTATAATTCGTCGTGCAAAGAAATTTATACTCATAGAAAAAACCTTCAGATCACAATTCCTGACATAAATACTATTTATTTATATAATAAATTGTATAATTATCAGTCGAAAATAATGTTATTAAAATATCTTTTTTATTTCAGCTTCTTGGACCACACAAAAACGAACAACTGAAAAGGGATATCGATCAACTCATTGAATTCGGTTTGTTATCACTGATAACAAAGTCGGCAATAAGGCAACTTTTCCAGGATACAGAGGAACAAGATTAAAATAATAAAACTCCAGGTTATTTTTACAAAATTAATATTATTTTTACTAATTTGTATTATAATTACATATTTTGTCTAATTAAAAATAGAATCGTATATTTTAATAAAACAAAAAGGAGAAGATTTCTACAACACATACATCGTTTAATCCTTAGTTGGATTGGTTACAAGTATATTTTTTTTTATTTAAAAGAGAGATATTCACGTGATAAATGAACACAACATTCGTTCGCTCTTGTGATAAAACATTTGTTTTAAATAATTGCTTTGGGACGAGACAGACATTAATAAAATAACGTGATCATTATGGCATTAAAATGTTGCAACAGTAACAGAATCGCTAAACTATTGTATATAAAATAATTATAAATAAACTCGTATTTACAATTCGTTTACCCATTTCCTATTTTGGTTTACTAACAGTATAAGTTTAAAATGTGTTAATTAGAGCACTAGTGTTGAATCTTGATTGAAGTAAAATCTAGGTTTAATGTTGAGTTTTAGACACCATTTTTTTCTATTACAACTTTACATGTACAATAACTTTTTTTTAAAACAACATAACAGAAATCGCATTCCATTACTGGGCCCACTGAAATTGCGTAAATATTACGCGAAATGATTTTTCACTGGATTAAACTAAAATTGATTACAGGAGAAGCTCGTTATTGATCGGTTTATGTTTTAAAGTTTTCAAATAGTATGAGTAGAGACTATGCAACGACAAGTTTTTAATACCGAAAAAGGACACACAGACACTACGAAAAGAGCCAGTCACCTTTAGCTTTCATTGAGTACCCATTTTTTTAATGGCAGCTAATTACTTGCCTAAAGGGCAAGTTACCTTTCTTAGATCATGTGTCTATCCATGCTTTAAAAACCTATCTGAGTTGTTCGGTAGTTTTGATAGTTTTTTGTGTCGAGAAAAAAAGGGTCTTAACAGGACTCGTACCAGCGTCCATCGGGATAAATTCTGTGACGACGCCGTCCCCGAATCTTATTAGAATATTAAGTATTGACGATGATCTTCCTTCATTGAAGATATCGACAATTTAAAAGCTATGATTCAATAACGTGCTTCCAAAGTAATACCATTTTTCACCTATCTGTAAGTCTTATCATCGGAATAGATAACATAGGGGGCCTGAGAGGAATGAATTTGCGAATTTTGTCCTGGTGAATGTTGAGACTGCTGCTGTTGTTGGGCTAAGGCCAATTGTTGTTGCTGCTGGTAAGCGAAAGGTAGTCTGCCCATCGTGGAATAAGCAGGCCTAATTTGAGCAATGTTGGTCAGTTGTTGATGAGATAGAGTCGTTGGGGACAGTTTATGGGGCAAGGTGGCATAGCTTTGAGCGTAAGGGGGAACTGCGTAAATCGCTGTGGGAGGACCTCCTTTAAAGCTCATTTGAACACTTCCCGGGCCCATAGGCATTGGAGGGTGCATTCCCATGGGAATAGGTCCTCGATAAGGATGATGACTATTGCTAGACATTCGGAGTCGAACAATGCAGATGATAATTATCAAAATTGCAATGAAAGCTACAACCCCTCCTACGATTCCAATAATTAAAGTGTCATCATTGCTCATTGGAGCTTGCTTCATTAGTGGGGACTTGGTCTTGATCTTTAGTGGGGGTTTTGAAGGGGGTAGACTCCAAATAATTTCTGGTTCAGGAGTTGTAGAGACTCTTGGGGAATTCCTTGTCGTTGGAGGAGTGGTCTTCTCTGTAGTACTGGTACTTGTTGTCAGTTTCTTAGGGTCACATGTTAGTTCATCATCTCCAACTTCAACCAAGAGCTTGCCAGATAGGAATTCTGGGGACTTACAAGATAGGTCGGTCATTTTGGAGAAATGAAGCCACCTTCTCAAAGCACGAGCGTTACAATCGCAATGAATTGGATTTGAGCTTAGGCCTTTTAAGGTCAAGCTGTTCCTTCGATCTTCCAAAGCTGTTAATAGTTGAGGAGATAACACTGTCACTTCAGAGCCACTGATGTCTAGAACCAAGTTTGATGACCTGGGCACTGGGAATAATATAGCTGGTGGTAAGGACGTTAAAGAGGTGTTTCTTAAATTTATAGTCAATTGTCGAGATTTAAGTCCTGCTAAAGTTCCAGAAGATATACTCCTCAGCCTGTTACCTCTTATTCCCAATTCTTTGAGTCTAGGATGCTGAGCAGGTTGAATTTGATCACTTCCTACTATACTATCCTTGACTTCAATATCTAAAGATTCGAGGCCTGGTAAAGAGCTTAAAATTCCTTGAACATCCAAATATCCCAATCTCGGGAAGTTATAAGCCCTAAGCATTGAAAGGTTTGGTAGGTCTTTGAAGGCGTTCTTTTCAATTCTGGAACAATAGTTTAAGTCGGTTAAAGATAAAGATTTGAGCATCTCCAGGTTGTCCAAGTCTCCATGTGAGATAATTTCAAAAGTATTATTAGACAAATCTAGGTACTGCAAAGAACTAATGATAGGCCATATCTTAGAAACGTCTTTCATGTTTTTCAATTGATTAGAAGACAGATCTAGATTTTCCAATAGTGTAGCTCTTTCAAAAACTTTCTCATTAATATTGGAGATTTTATTATGAGAAACATTTAAAACTTGCAAAAATGGAGTTTCGAGAGCGGAAATTTCAGAGATTCCAGTTCCAGCTAGGTTAAGTTCTCGAACAGTTTTTGGCTCACTTAAGATGTTGGAAACTGCATCCTTAGAAAGTGGATTGAAAGATAGGTCCAGTTTCTTAATATTCACCATTATGCTGTCATCAGCTGGAATATGCTTGATTCTATTTTGGCTCAAGTCCACAAAGGATAAAAAGAAGTATTGTCTTTGGAGAGCCTTTAATGGAGCTACTTCAAATCGATTTCCTGACAAATTAATGTTCTCCAACATCTGAAGCTTACTTCTCTCGAATATTGTTTCTGGTAGTTCGGTAAGATTGTTCTTCTCCAAGTTAAGGTATTCTAGTCTTAGAAGTCCTTCGAAAGTTCTTTCTCCAATACGTTCTAAGCGGTTTTTACCCAAGTCTATTATTTGGAGTTGAGTCGAGTTGTGGAAGGCCATTTCACTTAAGGACTCTATATTGTTTTCCGCTACATAGAGTTTTCGTAGCCTTGGTAGTCTTGCAAAGTCTAGCTCATCGATGTTCTTTAGAAGATTTCCACTCAAGTTGATTGTCTCAATGTATTGAAGAGTTGAGATAAGATCCGAAGGGAAGAAGTTTAGTTTATTGTTCTTTAAGTTTAAGACTTTCAGCCTTGGATGGATCCTGAACGAAGATGGGAAGAGGTAGCTTATTTGGTTGTCAGAAATATCTAGTTCTTCCAAACTAGTTCCAGTATTGAACATTTCACCCTTAAAGGCACTTAATTGATTGTTCTTTAGGTTTAGTTTCCGGATGTTCATAACATTGACAAAAGAAGAAGGTCTTATAGACATGATGCTGTTATAACTTAAGTCAACACTGGTAATATTTTTCAAGTTAGAGAAAGACCCATCTTGGATTTCTTGGAGATTGTTGTTTCTGAGTATGATAACTTCAAGATCAAATGATCCAGTGAATAACTCAACAGGAAGAGCCTTCAGTCCAGTGTTACTGAAATCCATAACTCTCAATTTCGTCAGGGGCTGAATTATCGTAGGTGGCAATGGTCCCAAATGGTTATTATTACTTAGATTTAAATATACAAGATTCTCAACTCCTGAAAAGGCATTTCGAGGAATATCCACAATGCTGTTCTCACTCAAGTCCAATTTTTGAAGGGCTCTCAATGAAATTGGAACACTTCCAATGCCTGTGATCTTATTTTGGGCGAGTTTAAGTTCTCTTAAGGAGGTCTCAAGACCCATGAAGATGTCGGCACTGATTCCAATCAAAGAGTTTCCAGACAGATCCAAGTAAATTAGGTTCTTGAACAATTGGAAGCTTGCTGGTGGTAGTTCTCTAATCACATTCCTGGATAGAGATAAGTACCGAATGTCGTCTGGAGAAATAGACCCTAAGATCTCTGCAGATAAAGCAGCAACACGGTTGTAGTCTAGATACAAATTTGAAAGCTTAGGCAGTCGACCAAGGGCACTTCCTGGGATCAGTAAAATGTTGTTATCCCTGATGATTAAGGTTTGTAAAGTATCAAGTCCTTCCAGTGCATCATCTTCAATCTGAAATTTATAGAAAAAGTATTAGATCACTATTATTAAAAAAAACACTATTATTTTAAAGATTTCTTTAAAGAACTTGTGATATTAAAACGAAAAAATGCATAATAGTTTATGCATTTAAGACGCAAAAAAAAGGATATTATCAAACTAAAATTTGTAAAATTATGTCAAAGGTGTTTTATAGCACTAGTGATTTTTTTCATCATTGAAGTGTGACCTCCGTGAAAAATATCCATGAATTTTATATGTAAGTCAATTTTGTTGTATATGGTTTAACTGTATTTGCCGATATGTCTATGTGTTTGTGACTGCTTTATAGAATGGTTTAATTTTAAATATTACTAAATTAGTACTAAATCAACTGATTTCAGTCCATTTAAATTTAAACCATGTGAGGGCGACAACTAAATTTTAAATTTGAGTTTAAGAAAACGAAAGTTCTTTTTTAATTTTTTTTTTGTTAAATAATTTTAAAATGCATACATTTTTTTATATAAAACACGATCGATAAGCATTATTAAACACTCGGGCCTGTTTTAAATTAATCGCTACGCTTGTGCCTTAAAGGACCCTAGTGTGTCTCAGTGGCGCTGAAGTAGAACAGTAATCTTCACAGGAACTCTGAGGGAGAACACGGGATCCACCGCTGAAGGCGATAACCAAGATCCGGCGGGAACCGTTTCCCAAAACCGAATGCCGAGATTTTTACCGACTAAAACTGACCATTCGTAGAACAACAGGGGAGGGAATGCCAAAAGGGCTATGTGATGGGGCTGTGCATGAAGCGTGCTCCCAATAACAACAGGTGGACTAGTTGAAAATGCCGGTGCGAACCAAAGGCAATTTTTCACGAAAAAAAATTGGCAGAGGAACACGGTGGCGAAAAGGGTAGGGGACCCTAGTGTTTAATAACGCCTTATATAAACGATAAGGTCCATTAAAACACTACGCCCGTGATCATAGTATTTAATAATGCTTATCGGCTGAATTTTATACAATTCTAGGCATTTTAAAATAAATTAACACATTAAAATCTTCTCTTGTGCAAAATAGTCGTAATTCATTCAAGAGATCCGATTATAGTGCATATGTATGTAGGATGAGTGGTGTGAATTGAAGTGTACTTCGAGCGCAGCGAGAATAAGTTTGAGAAGCTTAGTATGAACGACGAAAAAGTGAAGTTGTGCGAAAAAATCGATCCTTGTATTTTTATCAATTCAAACACTGAATTAACTGACGAAACTGGTTATATCCCACTGTCATTTCTACATGTATTTCTTAAAATATTTTATTAAATTTTAAACAAACTGTTTATATTGTTAAACCATGCACAACGAAACTGACTTATACGTAAATTTGATCAATTTCATGGATTTCTTTAATGGAAGTCACTTTTTAATAATAAAGAAAGTGCTTAAAAAGGCGTTTGAACCAGAATTTTGGGTGCCATAATTGTGATACACCGGTAGAAGAAACAATGAAATTTGAGCTATATATGCTACATTCGATCACGGATATTTTAGTTATATTTTTAACCGACACAAATTCTATTACACAATAATTTTAGATTCAAATTTTGTTAAAATTCAACTTTGAAAAAGGTTCACTAAAAAATCTGATAACTGCCATTATTGACAAATATCCAGGATTCTTTGGGAATCGTGTTTTAAAGACAATATTTCATTTTAATATTCAATTATCTTTTAATAGCCATTTAGCGGGATATCATTTTTTATTGGTTTCAAAAACTGCCACCAGTTATTGAACGTGTCGATTAAAAAAACAGTCACAAACACATTTAAAAGAAGAACGAAAAGAGCGGTTAACAGTTCCTCTTTTATACGGGACCCAATCAATTTGTATGAAATTTACAAAAAAAACCAGGCCCTGTTTCTTCTGCTGGGTGAGTCTTTAATATCAATTTTATTTTACTAAAATAACTTAACAAACAACTATCATTTGTAAATCTAAGTCTAAAACATTATTACATAAAAAAAATATTGGTAATTACCGTTCTTAAAGCGTTTAAGCTTATGTCCAAATATTTGAGGGACCTTAGCTCCCTAAACGTTCCCGGAGGAATACTGGTGATTCCATTCCTGCTAATGTCCAAAATCTGTAAATTCTTGACTGGTCTCAAGTCACTGGATTCAATGCTTTTGATCATATTCGAGGAAATGTTGAGAATTTTGACGTGTTCTATTTCCTTGAGTGCCACCGTGGGAAACGTGGTAATAAAGTTCTCAGACAGGTCTAATTTGAGGAGGGATTTGGCGCCAAAGAACACGTCACTGTTCATACGTGAGAGTCTATTGCCGGACAGATAAACCTCCTTGATCACATTCAATCCGCTGAACGCGTTTCCTTCAATGTTCCCAATGCGATTGTTCCTCAGATCGATTCTCTCGAGATTGGGCTGGGAAACGAATGCCTCCGTCTTCAGAATGGCGATATTGTTCCGCCTCAGCGATAAGACCTTGAGCGAGAGTGGTCCGTTCAGTGATGTCGATGGAACGCTAATCAAATTGTTGCGGTCCAAATAAAATTCCTAAAATACATAGAGAAAAACAGATAATTAGTTTTACTACATAATCGAACTGATTTGAATTTCATAATGATCTCCGCAAAAAAACAATAAGCTACAATTTGAAAGTCGTTTTATCTTTGTTTTCGTTTATTTTTTATCGTTCATTTTTTGCTTATTACTATTGACTTAATCAATTACATTATTTTTAAATTGAAACTTATTATTGATATCGTTCTTTTTAAATAAAATTTTTACCCTAGCTACATTGACTGGTTAACGGTTTGGGTTTACGTAATCAAAGTTATCAAAAAACATATCTATTCAATTACCAATTTCTCCACATTTGACAAATAAATATTATGTCTGTGAATCATTATTTGTTTTGATGTGATTAGCATCTTGAAAAGATGATTCTATGTAGAGCCTTTGCACTGGCAGGTTTTCACACATACTATTGCTTTCACGATTTTAATCTGTATCCATTTGAATGGCAGCAAATTACTAGTATTATAAAAAGATCCGGTTTTAACTTTTCGATTTTGTGCACTCCATCAAAGCTTTGGAAAACCTGTCTGGAGTCGAACGAATTGACGATATTAGTTGTTCGATAGTTGAGACTTAGGATTTTATTTTGAATGTATAATAAATGTAATTACAAAATATTAATCTCAATTTGTTATTAATTGAATTGAACTTTGTAAATTAAAATCACTGCTTCTAATACGGATGGTATCGAGATAACTACCTGTGCTACTCGGTCCAAACATAGATATTGAAAAGATTAAATACTTTATTTTATTTCGTTTTATTACATACTCATTTTAAAAAAAATTAATGAATGTGATATTAGTGCTTAATCGTGAAAAAGGAAAGGCGGATATTGGGCTGAAAGTAATGGAAATATATTGGAATATATGTTACTTGAAAACCATACCATTACACAAATCAATGGTTTTAAATCAAAATTTTTGTAAATCTCCAAATTAAAAGAAGAAAAAAGTGACGGCTGGCATTATTTTATTGTAGACACATATTCTTCTGTTTCAATCGTTTTTAAAGGCAAAATTTCAATTTGAAAATCAAATCACCTTTTAAGAAGGCATTTTGTTGTAAAAAAATGTTAAAAAATCGCCAATTCTGTGAATGAAAAACGTTGGTTACTTTAATTGATTTTGAATTGGACTATAAAATTTGTATGAAATTTCCATTTACCATTTAAAACGAGGACGGGCTGGAAGAAGTCCAAGCCGTTCTTTTTTATATGGAACCCGGACAATTTGTATGATACTGACACGCGCGTATTTCTAGGTGGCGCCGGACTAATCTTCTCTGCAAAGTATAGTTACTCAAAGTACCACTTTTAGATTTATTACTGTTTTGGGTTTATATCGTTTTGCATTGCATTTAAATAATAAAACCATATTTTTAATTGATTAGTAGAAAATTTCACTTGAATTTGGATTTTATTATAAAATTCCTTTGTGAGAAAACTCGGTAAAACCTTCTACAATTATTCACGTGTGGATTCACTCGTTTGCCATTTCTTTAGAGATTTTAACAAGTTACGGTTCTTGCACCACGACACATTACGATCATTATCGAGTTTGAGTTTGTGAAATCATTTTTGGATTAGTAGAACCATTTAAACAAAATTTTTTTAACGAATTTTCAATGTTTTAAATTTACGAGTTGGTCTTTCCATTTTAAACTCGATTAATTTACTTTGGAATTGAATTTTAATTGGAAATAATAAATAATTGCTTAATAAATAGTTAATTTAGGGTTATTAAGTTTAAGTTTTTTAAATATTTTAATAGATATTTTTTGTGAAAAGTTTTATAAAATACAGCGTGAGTTAGTTCTATAAACGCATACAAGATTCCTTGACATCTCTGGAATGTGGGAAGAACTTCAAATTTACACATAATTGTATTTATATTAATTGCAGACACTTTGATAGGTATCACGAAATTGCGAAAAAACGCATTTGTTTCATTGGTTAGCTCTATAAACGCCCTTTATCTCCACTGTGGGGTATTTACAAAATAATTTAATGAAGGGGCAGACAAACCGAAATATTTCAAAAATTCTGAAAAATTGTGTCACAATATCGTAGTAGGCAGTCAGTAGCTCACTTTGAAAGTCTAAAAACCCTGATTTTAAAAAATGAGAAAATAGTAGGACTAAACCCTGTAGAAAGTCAACGTAAAGAAATAAAAATATTAAAATTATATTAGTACACAAAACCAATACTAATGCAAGATGGCGAACGTGCCAATTTGGTAATTTCCAGACACAATTCATTTAAAGCAGTTGGTTTAAATCAGAGCTTGAAACAGAGGTTTAAACAAAGCAAACTGTTCTTTTTTGTATGAATTTAGCTTGCTGCCCTTCTAGGTGGCGCACGTCAAATATAAAAAGTTCGCCATTCAGATAAGTTAATGATGACTATTGGCATCTTCTCTGTTCATCTCTGGATACTAGTATAGACATAATAGAACAGCTAATAAAGTCACAATCTCGAATAATATTTTCTGATAGAGCGAATGAAATAATAGTTATTTAAACCAACGCTAACTTAACAATAAGTTTATCCAGATCTGTGGTGGTAGTAGTAGTAGAAACGTCATCGACTTTATTGTATAAACTAAATAATTTTATGACAAATTTCCGTTATTCTGAGCCGAAATGGGTAAAATA
>JXOV01020594.1:0-10142 GCA_001014945.1 Clogmia albipunctata
GAAAATGTCGATACTTGACATCACTATTATACATTGAACCGTTTTAACAGAGTTTTTTTTTTAATTTCAAATGATTTTTATTGTAAAAAAGAATAAAAAAATATATATGCTTGAATTAAATCGATTTAATTTATTCAAACTTATTTAAATTATACCCACAATGTTAAATTGAAGTATCTTAAAGTGTAAAGGAGAATTTTATTGTCTTTCTTACTTAAGAAAAGTTCCGAGAACGACACAATAAATTTGGAGAACTTTTGTGTTGAACTCTGCTTTTTGGGGCAAATTAGGCTTTTGTGAAAAATCCACAGAAAAGGGACTAAATTTAAATTACCTGGTCTTGGAAAAAGGGATAAACAAGATGTCGTAAATAAACGAAGGTGTGCTTTTGTATTCAGTTTTGTCGGAAAAAGTTACACCAAAGTTAATCGACAACTGCCAATTGGGCAATTTATATCTTTAAGGCTTTAACTTTCTTACTTGAAAATATTATGGCAATAAATTTGGAATTTCTACGTATTTTTGTATTATCCCAAATAATACTGAGATATAAATAAAATTGAACCATTTCCAAACACATTTGAATAATTTATATTTAATTTTAAATCCCGTTGAAATCCAAATCCACCTTTAACAAATTTGGGTTCTGAATTGCTTTGTTCCAGTCTGCTTGAAATTCAGAGCCCATTCCTTGCAAAACATTGACCGAAATAATTGAATTAGGTCTAATAAAATTTCGAGTTATTTTATTACGGAATCGAGGAAGCTTTTATGGATGTATAATTCCTTTTGTATTTGTTTATTGGCAATTTCACTGAGATCAATTCCCCATATTTGTTCTTGTAATCGACTTTGGCTCTAAAGCAGACGGCCGGAAATTTGATTGATTGATTAATGGATGGGGAAATTGTTTATGTGTTCAGGTGAATCTTAATCAATTGAAATCCATTAAGTCCCTTATTGATTTATTTGAAAATTATTTTGTTCCATAAAATAAGAAATAGTCTATAAAGGCCAATAAACTTTAAGTTTCATGTTATAAAATAGAATAATAGTATTTTACGCAACAGTATGTAATGAATTACTTTCCCAATTAGGTGAACAGGTCGAAACCAACATAATACTAAACTGAATTATATCTCAATACACTATTAAATAAATTGAAACGGAATTGCTTTTAAATTAGAATAAAAGTAATCTAAAGGTGTCTCAAAATTAATGCAACTTTGGAATTAAATTAAAAAAAATGAGTGTTAAATCTTTGATTATGTCAAGTGAATATTAAAAACATAAGTCAGAGTTATGTACTTTATAACACATCGGACAAATAGCCCCCAGGATAACGCGTGCTGGTCCAAATCTTTTTCAAGACCAACAAAAATCGTTTTCAGTAATTAGGATCATTTTCACCTCGAAAACTATACCCTACTTCTTCGTAAACAAGACTTGTCCAACTGATATAATCAACTCATAATATTGTAATACCGGGCTATAAGAGAAGTTATTGTTTGTGTTTTTTAAAATAAAACATTATGAACTACAAGAGCATAAATCAGTTTGATATAACTTAAAATAAAAAATATAACCCTAAGTTAGAAAAGAATAGATACATTTCTTCAAATTTTAAGGTTGCTTATTAAAAAGTAAAGTAAAATAGGAAGTAAAAATAGGAAATGCATAATATCAATTTTAATCATTTTTCCCACTATATTCCAGTACCTTAACCAACGGGTGTTAGACTTCTCAGGANCTTAAAATAAAAAATATAACCCTAAGTTAGAAAAGAATAGATACATTTCTTCAAATTTTAAGGTTGCTTATTAAAAAGTAATAAAATTCAGATATCGCATCAAAATTGTGCTAAAAACAACTTTGACAGAACAAATAGGAAATGCATAATATCAATTTTAATCATTTTTCCCACTATATTCCACTACCTTAACCAACGGGTGTTAGACTTCTCAGGACTATTTACTTTCGGTGTATTATTTTTCAATCAACCCTTAAATGCCTACGCGGGCCTTTAGGCAGGCTAATTTTGAGTGGAAATACATATATAATAGACCAAAGCATTTTTAAAACATCTTTTAATGAAATATGCTAAAGTAACTTTATATATTAGTCATACACACTTTGATTTTATATTTTGAGAACTTTTCGATTTATAGCGATTCAAATGGTGAATTCGGGGAAATAAGCGAAAATTGATTATTTTTCCAAAATCGGTTTTTTCAAAAATTGTTAAAAAAAGTACATGCCAACAAAATTTAAAGTTAAAACAATTATTTCATATCTCTATATATCTCTTACCGTTATTAAAAAAATATTTATAAATAAGCAATATTTGTAAATTTTAGAGCTTCTCAAAGTTAGCGTGCCTTTAGGCATTCGCAGGGACTACGGCCAAGGTTATTTCACCGTTATAACGGCCTGGATTAAAATTTTTACGGAAATTATGACTTTGAAACAAATTTATTCGTAGATTAGTATTTTTTCCTTTTTTCACTAGTGAAATAAATTTTCCAAATTTTCACTACAGAGTAACGCAATCAGTTATTGAGCAATCTGAGCAGCAGCAATGGAACGATTCGATTTTCTAGAGGCGACTGTATGAACTTATTTTAGAAAAAAAAAATTCGATTTGGTCAATAGAATCACTCCAGTTTTTCTCAAATTTCCAAATTAAATTTTGCCATTATTTTTCGACGAATCCCTAATTAAAACTTTGATTTTTAAATTAGGCGAACAATTATCTGTGTTGGACGTAGAGTGGTGTTCAATGAGTTTGATTACTGAAACTCCTCCAGAAATTGGGGATAGCAACAGGGAATAAGCTAAACAATTGATTATTTTAATTGATTTACAACAAAAACTCAATTGCGTTAGTCGACTGTATGGAGTATTAACAAATATAATGAAATTAAAATGTAATGACAATTTGTCATAAGAAGCTAATTCGACAAACCCAATTAATTCCAGGACATTACCAATTGTGACTCTTACATAAAATGCGAAATAAAATGAAGGTCATCAAAACCGTAATAAGAAAGGGCCAATCATAAAAGAAAATGCAAAGGCGATCACAAAGATAAACCAATTGCTGGAATCCCAATAAATGTCCAAGGGATGAACGATGTAATTGACACTAAGGCTAAGCCCAATTCTATTAAGTATAACGAGATATTTCATTTTCGTTATAACATTTTATGATGCCATTATAAGGGCCAAGCTCTGTACATAAGGACGATGGTTTTTATATAACAAATGGGTATTAAACTTCTTCAAAACAATCTTTGATATATTTTTAATATAATAAAATTAAAGAAAAATAATAAAGCCATTTAGTTGTAGGAAAATTGAAAATTACCATTNTACATAAGGACGATGGTTTTATATAACAAATGTGTATTAAACTTCTTCAAAACAATCTTTGATATATTTTTAATATAATAAAATTAAAGAAAAATAATAAAGCCATTTAGTTGTAGGAAAATTGAAAATTACCATTATTTAATTTGATTGATTTTTCTATNCCATTATAAGGGCCAAGCTCTGTACATAAGGACGATGGTTTTTATATAACAAATGGGTATTAAACTTCTTCAAAACAATCTTTGATATATTTTTAATATAATAAAATTAAAGAAAAATAATAAAGCCATTTAGTTGTAGGAAAATTGAAAATTACCATTATTTAATTTGATTGATTTTTCTATTTCTGGAAACCAAAAAAATCAAATATTCTTATAACATAAAAATAGGTTAATCTCGGAAACTACTTTTATCCAAGTTTGTTGAAGTGTTTTGTTCTTATATTATTCTCGTTATGAGGTTTTGGAATCATCGTTATTCAATTTTCTTTTATGAGTCTTTATGGTTTGCTGCGAAACTTTCTTATCAGAAATTAATCAATTACCAGAAAAGTTTTTATCCCTTCATCAACATCCATCATCTATGTATAGAACATGTGTAAACCTAGTTTAATCAATTATGTTAATAAAATATTAGACGTTGGTCTTTCCATCCTAATAGAACTTCGCTTTCTTAGAATAAAGAATCAAATAAGCCACTCTTTTCAAATAAAACCTAAAATAGACCAGAAAACTATCATCAATAACTTTCTAATATAAATTAGATCAATGAAATGAAAAGGATTCTAAAATATTTTATACCTATCAATTATTTAAAAGTAAAAACAAGTTTTTTTAGAAATTTTTATCGTTTTAAAATCATTTTAGATTTATCAGTGAGAGTAACAGATGAACATACGCTAGTAATAACAAAATCTCACCATATTAAACAAGGAGTAATAGTTGGGAAAGATTTTTAAATTCAGAGTCCAGCAAGCTCAAAAGTGTTAATTTAATATCTATATTTTTAGAACACAATGCTTTGAAGACCGACTACATTTAATGTACTGCAAGCATAATACTTTCACATCTCATAGAATCATATAAATTTGTTATAAAATTATTTGATCGTCCCACTTGAAAGTGCACACCTTGAGTGGGTCAATTTCAATCGTTCACCAAAACAATATCTTTCATTGTAATTTGTTTTTTTCTGTAATTTCAATAGTTATTTTTGTTGTCTATAAATTTAAATCAAATAAAATGATTTGTCTAGTTTAATAGTATTTTATACGATAATTAGTGAGTACATTAAAAACCAAAACTTTCGATAATCACAGATTATTATCAATATTTCCCTAATAAGACAAGTCAGAATGATGAAAATGGAAATAAAAAACTATATCAAGCCGAAAATTTATCAAAAACAATAATTAAAAATTTTAACTAGGATAGAGAACCTTCAAAACTCGGCCGTGAGAAAAATTGCCACCTCTACTTCTAATGACGATTTTTATAAAAATATTCAAAATTTTCTTAGAAAAATTAATAACTGTATTAATGAATATAATAAGGTAAATTAAAAATACAAAAATTTTATTTAAATTAATTATATACACAAAAAAATTCAAAAACAGTCCTTCTCGCAAATTAAGTTATGAAAATGTGGGAACCTAATTGAAAAAGTCATTCAATCACATTTTTTTCGAAATTATCCAATTTTAGGAGTTATAATTTTCATTTTAATCAACAGTAATTTTTTTATGATAATTTTAAGCATATTGCAAATTGGTTAACCCGTACTTTAACTTTAAAATTAGTTCATAAACCATAGCAACCCCATATAAGGCACTCCTAAATTTACGGTAGGCAGACGAGGCTATCGTATAATTGTTACTTCTATTAATGGTATCCTATTATATAAAAATATCAAATTTATTTATAAAATCATACAAGTAAGACAAAAATCTCAAACTTTCACAATATATGACTATTGGAAGGCAGGTTTTAAGCATATGCTGAACGGCATCCCGAAAAACTTCCAGACCCCTAATAATACTCCAATTTATTAAATCTCTAAATTTTGACTAATTCAATACCTATTGATTCCAATATGTTACGCATTTATAAAACTAATGTGAAGGTCCCAGTTTCTGTATATCCGAAGGGTTTGATTTTATCTCTTATAGAGTTCTTAGGCTTCTAGAGCACAGGTTACTATAGATATTCTATACAACAAGTTATATTGAAGTTATATTTACGTTTATCATATATTGGTAGAGATAAGGGTCCATAACAGTGGCGGCAGAAACGTATATTGATTTGTCCCCGTTTTGTATGAGTTATTAAAGCAAAGATTTTGTCTATGGGTCATCAGAAAGGCTATTTTTGAAGGCAGAACAAATCATGACCGACCAAAAACCAACGTTATTGAGTGGAAGAAAAACTTGCATATACTAAAATATAATGGTTTAAAATTTTAGTATGCTATTTTTCATTAAGTAATAGAATCACTATCGTGGAATACATTTACCAATTAAATATTCCCAAATAGATTTTAGAAGAAAATAAATCAAACATAACCATCAAATAAATTCCTAATATCCGATATTCTCGTATATCCCAATCATAAAACTTTGTTTGCATTGACACAGGTCAGGAACAGTATTTTTATTTCAGAAGCAAATTTGTGGAAATGCAATTTCCGGTAAAGTCATTTTACAGACAGAAGAACGGATTCCCTATAGAATATGAAATGTTACGTTTTATTTATGATTATAATTCATACACATGTCCGCAATAAATTTTCAATGCAGTGACAGATTCATTCCCAACGTAACAGAAGCAATCAATTTTTAAAAACCTCTTCAAAGTTTATAAGATGAATCTTTCATGAATTTAAATAATAAATATCTGCTTTTCTTCACCAGATTCACAGCCTCCCAGATTAAAGTAAAATATGGTATAATTCAAATGATATTTTAAGAATATAAGCACAATTTTTATAAACTCTTACAAAAAAAACCAACAAGTCCATTTGGAAAACAAAAATATTACATATAAGAACAAAAAAACAAATCGTAATTACACCCCAATGCATCGTTGAACATATCCTTAACAGCCTATTTAATGGCCTCATTATATTAACCATAATGAAGCCAAAATAACATTTCGAGGATATGAATGTGTGGAGGATTCCATGAAGCAAACAAATTTTTTGCTCTCAGATTTCAGGTAAATGCCGACCCTTTTCTTATTCAATTATGGGTAATAAATTGCAAAAATCCAGCAATGTGCGAAATTCAATAAGAAAACCCCTACCTTCTTCTTATTTCGCAAAAAAATGATCAGCTTCCACTGATTTATTCTTATATTTTTTACGACTGAATTAACAAATATAAAACATTAAATCTATTTAATTTTCCATAATTATATTGTTATTTTCTAAATAATTTAGATTGAAATAATAATCGTAAAAAATGTATCATTTATACAGCAATTCAACAGATGTGTCAATCATTATGGTCCCCATTAGAGACAGGATATTCGCGACAAATTATCTTAAATTATTCTACCCAAAACATTTTTATTGCCTCGAAATTTTATCTTAGATCAAAATCTTACTGTATCAATTTCAAGCATTTAGCACAATGTATTTTAAATTGCCGTATATTTATATTTTATGGAAATACTTCCCAAGACATATTGTCATTAATTTATTTAAATGGCACAATATTTTGCAAATCATTTGTGGAATGCTTCAACGACAATTAAATGGAATCGTTAAATTTTTGTCCAAGGCTTTAGAAATTGAATAAAAAAATATCTTAAATTTATATCTATAAATAATAAATAAAAGTTTATATAACAAAAACTAAATGTTAAATAAAAACTTTATAGCACTCCATATTATAGTGTAATCCGATTTAATATCATTTTTTTATCTTAATCTCTTTAAAATATTGAATTAATTATACTTTTTCTGTAAATCCTTGTAAAAGTGTTCCATTTTCTGAAAACACAATCTTTTCTTTGCGCAAAGACAACGCGGAACAATTAATTTGTCACAATGGGAGAAATGAAATCTCTAAGGAATCATCATTATCCTAGATTTCTCTTTTGTTTTTCTATTCATATTTCCTTGAAAATATGCAAAACATTTACAAAGAAGACTATTTGCTTTTTATAGCTGTAATTTTTTGTCTACATAAACTAATGAATAATGATTTGTTTTTTTCTTTTCTAATTACTCCAAAAAAATAACTTAATTACCCGCATTCAAGTAAAATATTTTTTTATCGCAGTCTCAACATTATTGCAGTTAGATCGATTTTTATTCAAGAAAAAGAGCCTATGCCAATTTATAATTTTTTTCATTATAATCCTCGGTACAAATCAATGGATTTTTAAATTATTATTTAATAACTAACAATCGAACTCTTCGTCGCATTGTAACTGGTTTTGTGATTGGCAATACGCAGTAATAGTCTACGTTGGATCGATTGGAACAGATTTTTTATTACTAAAATATTTCTAATAACATTGTTACATGAAGTTTTTTTCCATTGTTCTCTGTATACATATTTGAATACAATTAGAAGAAATAAAATAAATAAAGATTTATAAAATAACACACTTATAAGTCCTAAAGAAATGTCAACACATAATTAAAATTTACGACTGTGGTTAAGTCTCATCTACTCAACAGCTCTTAGTAGATTGAATCTTTGTGTTTTTCTTAATGACTTTAAGCAATTAATTATTAAAACACGGTAAGTGTTAAAATTCAAGGTTTATAGTTTTAAAATACATACAAATAATTGGATGGTACTAATTTTTTTATTTGTATTTGGGATTACCCGTAGCTCTTCACATTAGTATAACTGAATGCGTTTCTGATTTTAATGTTTTAAACGCCACCTAGACGCGCAAAATGGTAATTTCATATAAAAGCTGACTGTCTTTACCATCTCTGACTGTGTCTCCGACGTTCTTTTCGTTTTAAATGTACTGTAACTGGAAATTTCCAAATCGACACGTTCGCCAACTAATGGCAAATTTTAAAACTAGAAAATGTTAAGTGAATTAAATTTCAAATGGAAATTTTGTAATTAAAATACTGTGCACATAGAATCCGGAAGATGTGTCATCAATAAAATAATGGCAGTTATCAGATTTTATAATGAACCTTCTTAAAATTTGAGTTTTACCAAAATTTTAATTTAAATTCATTTATTTGCATCGGTATTAGTTTCGTATACAAATACAATTTAAATTCAAGCAAAATTCCAATACTTGCAATTGTACTGGAATAATTCCATTATATCTTAACCATGTTTTTCGAGACGGTTTATCACTAAAATTTCAAATACAAAATATCAACCGTTTCATTTTTAATGCAGTACCACAGTTAAAAATAGAAATTTTATTTTATACTGTTTTATCATTAAATCTTTTGTAAATTATGATAATGTTAAAAGGCCACATTACGTTTGGCGTTATTTTTAATGATTACTGACAAATTTATTGGATTAATGCACGAAACCGTATTAATTCCAATATTTTTTATTTTAACTTTATTATTTTAAAAAATTATAAACTTTCTAAAACAAACCATTTCAAATTCAACTATTTCTTTTAAATAAAAGCAAAAATGATAGAGCGCCGGTCTAAGCCGTTCAGTTTCAGATAAAACTCTTATGAATTTGAACCAAATTTCTTTTCAAAAAGTAACGGTTTTACAAATACTTACAACTGGGTGAACTAACGATTTTCTCGTCTATTTGTAAATAATCTCCACTAATAAAAGTACGCTATTCGAAGCTTTTTCGAATTTACAAAGACGTCTGTTAGAAATATAATACCACTTATTTCGAAGCTGCTTTAGCTCGAAGCAATTATATCAAATTTCACATCGTAAGTACATAAGCAGTGCAACTGCACATAATCTTCTCAGTATTCCGTACTCTATTTTCATACACAAACAGAGATATTTTGTACTCCTCTTACAAAAGGATTTCAAAAGGTTCAGGCATTGAAAATGGAAGAATAAAAATGTTTTTATAAAAGAAAACGCTATTAACTCCATCAATATCATAACATATGGAAAAATGTTCTAATAAAAACATCTGCAAATTGAGTGCCACTCAGACGGATTTTGAAATATTGTAAATGTATTGTCGAACAATTCATTTATCAAATATTCTTCCATTCAAATATATTTGTAGAATTTAAAAGAATATAACGCTGTATTAATATACATTTTACTCGCCTCATAGCCTGGTAACGCACTCTACTCGGAGTCTGTGCGTTCGAGCCGTGGGCGGATTGACTTGATTCTTCTTCAACCAGTCTAGGTGCTATTAATTGACTTCAATTACTCTGAAACAAATAGTCATCAAAAGTCTTAACCCGTTGGTTGATGTTGAGACTCCCCATGTTCCTCACAGGAATTAAAAGACTTTTATTTATTAATATATATATTTTTAAAAAATTGTACAACAAATAGTTATTTGCGCTACAAGGGTGTAAAGTCAACTATTTTCTAACGAGTGAAACCAGTGTGAAACATTCGAGCCGAAGGCGAGTGTTTCATCGTTTCCGAGTTAAAAAACAGGACTTTACACCCGTGCAGGACATGACGTTTATTGCACTCCACCCATGGGCACTGAATTTTTTAAATTTTAGATTATTCATTATTTACAAGGAAAATTTAAAAATTAATATATTTTACAAATGTTTCAAATAAAATCTTTACTTGGACAATCAATTTCCATTTAAAGCAATATAAGG
>JXOV01020614.1:0-19587 GCA_001014945.1 Clogmia albipunctata
TGTCAATTCTTCATGCAACTGTCGAATTCAGATCCGTCCTTCGGTTTCAATTCATTTGCATATTTGAAGTACTTCAATTTTCAAATAATTGTCTTGGTTCATTTTCAATAAAATTTGAATTGTGTGAGAATTGGGCCAATGGCCATCGACTTTAAGGACCTTTCCTTTTATAGGTTAAAGTAATGTGAAAAGAAATTGGTGATGAATAGTAATTTAATACCATGTGGTCAACTAACTGACCAGTTCCCATTATTAATTCCTTGATTTCCGAATTGACTTTATTGATAAAAGATCAGATGTTCCCAATCGTAACTTGATATTCAATGAAAGAAATCAAAAAGTTGAATAACTAATATACAAATTCGAAAGGGCTCTCATCAATTTATTCATTTGGAAAAACGACTTTTTAAACGATCTTTAGCTGTGAAGGGTCTTCAATAGAAAATAATAATACAGCAACCCTTCAATATGTTTAATCCTAAATTTACATAAGGGTTTGCACGAGCGACAAGTTGACTTTAAATTTTCAATGGTGTCACTGTTCGGTTTATTTTAGTGAGATGGAAATGAATTTAGACTGTTAGATAATGCATGAGAAAATAGAAGGATACTCGTAGTATCTAATCTGTTTTTCCAATGCTTGAGTGAATTTTTATGAACCAAATATGAGTTTTACAGTTTTGTTGGTGGTTGAGCATGTGTGGCCGGGATTCCAATTTTACGCTCCATTTAGTTTAGTGGCTTTGAAACCGACTGTAAACGCTTCCTAATCGATTTAATCACGGACCATGTTTATAACTTATCTAATCAATTATTGAAAGGATAAGGGTGATTGTGATCTCAGAGTTTTCAGACAAAAAACGTATTGGTTTTGGGAAATTATTTGAAGATGAATGATCTTAAAATACAAATAGTATTTTTTTAAAGAGATCTTATAAGAAGTATAATAACTATTAAAAATTGATGAGTAAATGAATAGTTTATTTGTAAATGGACATTTTTGGTGAAATGTGTTTTTAATAGAAATGTGTAATTTGAGGGTTTATTCTTAATAGGTCTGGGTCTTACATACTGAAATACACGTACACTCCATTCCACTTGTTTAAGGACGCTGTTTTCGATTTATATTTTAATTGATATCTGAAATTGCGTCAATCCAATTGCAAACCTTTTCTACGAGAATGAAGATGAATTCATTGACCACCATCTGGGCTATAAAATAAGGGTCTAAGTTTTTTCTTCTACGACTCAACAATCGTTACCGGTCTAGATCTAACCAATTGGTTTTACGTAATCGGAGTTACCCATTCGTTTGCCAACCTTTCACAATTGACAACTGAAACAGAACACACATACTACGAAGAAGACCACCCCTTTCACACTTTCATCTGTATCAGTTCATTGAACAGCAGCAAATTACTAGTATTGGAAAGATCCGGTTTATCTATTCGATTCTATGCATTCCATTCAAGATTTGAAAACCTGTCCAAATTCTAGCAACTAATGTTGACGACATTATTTGCTCAAATTTTGGGGCCAGGGTATTATTTTTGTTAAATTTATTTTAAACAAATATTAATCACAGAATGTTGTTAGTCTAGGTTTGTTGCAGGTAATAAAAAAGGCGACGAACTGAAATGTGCGGGGTTTTTCTGTAAATTTCTCATTTAATTCGTTTTTAAAGGACGCTAGTTGTTTTGGTTTAATAGAGTTTTTGGTATATAATAGAGTGTTTTTGGTTATTTTTATTGATTGATTTAGCTCTTTACATATTGTTTTTTATATTTTAGATTTTTATCATTTATATTTTTTCTACGAACTTATTTTTTAATCAATTGTCTTGACAAATATCGTTATTTATGAATTTATTTAAGAAAGCCCTTCAAATATTACAAAACTAAACTAAAAATTAATCAAAACATGTTATTTTTTATTTTATATGATTGCATGTGATACTATTGTTAAAGTTGTTAAATTTCAGACTTTTGGTTAAATGAATAATGGAACTCAATAAAATTATTTTAGAACCTCAAACAATAAACCGTAGAAATCATGACCTACATCTCAAATTTAGTGAAGATAACTAAATTTAAGATATACATAAATTATTAAGTGCGTTATAATTATTAAAAGCAAAAAAGCTTTATTATCAGTTCTTAAAATGATGTAGAATGATGGTTTTTAACCAAATAATTGCCAATTTCTCCTCAAACCTGTAAAAAGACTGAATAAAAAGAAAACAATTTAAAAAAATTACGATTTAAATTCCCAGTTCGTCTAAAAGCAGTTTTTCCAAAAATTTATCCCAAAAATTGAACCGTTTTTCATATAAACTAAATGACTATCTTGAAGACTATTTTCTCTCATTAACCTAGACATCCAAGATCCAACGTGTTTCCGTGATGTTTGAGATACTTGTTAATTTGTTGCGGTCTCGATTCTTCCTAATCTATAACAAAACAGCATAGATCGTTTATAATAGAGCAAATCAAATTAGCTCTACTGCTTTCTGCCTTTTTCCATCATTAATTTCAACGAATTAGCATCTCTTAAAATTGAATATAAAAATTCAACTTTAGAGGAATAGTTTTCAATTTCCAAAGATTGAATGACGTTTAGCAAAAGTATGCGACTACGAAATGGCTTTGAAGATGCCTCTTTTATGATTGAAATTGAAAAAAAATGCGAGAAACCTGCTCGCTAAACTTGGGGTCCTTTGTAGAGGTCACGTATTCCGTTTATGGTCTCGAAACGTGCTCCAGACCCGACAATCCCCGACTGTGCCAAAGATGCCTCATTATCAAATTCCATCCAACTGCATGTCCTCCGCTTCTTCCTCTTTTCACACTTCTCTGAAAGGATCTCCTCCAAGGATTATCTCTTGTATTTTAACACATTTCTCTATTGTGTTCTAGATCTACTTTTTCATCATTGTTTGAGCATTTCTTTTTGTTGGTCGCTCGCCCCGACAATTTAGTCTTTAACTTCAGGTTGTAATTCCGTTAAGAATTCTCCTCCTCTTCCATCGTCTACTCTTCTTTTCAATGAATGTTTCGTGATCCATTTCCTTGTCTCTTTTTCATCGTGTAAACGAAGGAAAAAGATGAATGGATCGGATTAAGTGGTGTGGTACTGTCCTACGTCGAGGATGAGCCAATTTCAATCATTGGATTAGTGTCCTAGCCTTTGGACAATTACATTGAATCGAATATTTTTGTCTTAGAAATTGAATTAGAAAACAGATTTAATTTTAATTTAGAAAAGATAAATGGTTTGATATTTTTGTAAAAAATCGTGTTTGATTTAAACAGAAGATAAATTATTAATATATAAATCATTTTCTCAATTAAGATCTGTTTAAGATTGATATCTGCGAATTTAATAAGAAATGTATTCGAATATTAAGTAGCGAATCTTTTGTTGTTGAAAAGGTTCGATAACAAAATTAAATGTTCTTAATTTCGAAATGTAAAGTTTTATAGTTTCAATTTCGAAACGAAAACTAATGTATTAAAATTTTTTAAAAATAAAATAATTTTTGCTCGTAATTGAATTTTACCAATTTATTGTCGGCTAGTGTGCCGTCACTTCGAGAGAGCGAGACAAAACATGTACTTTTATCTTTCATTCACACAACATGTCGTTTAACTGACTATTTGAATTTGTATTATCTACTATTGCTGTCCCACATAAATCTTGTCACACTTATTGTAATGGGGGCGCCTGGTCCGACTTGTGTATCCTAATTAGAGTATATATGAAAATCAACTCAGTTTTAATTCCAAAAATTCAAAACCACTTCCATGTTTTACAACAATGAAATTAATAATCAAAATTTTAAAATTCGGCTGTATTTTTTTCAAATAAAATTAAATGCGATTTTTTTTTAAATTAAACTCATTTCATTTTAAAATAATTTTTGGTTTATTTTTTTTTAAACTAAAACTTTCTTTATTGCTGTATAAATCAATACAATTTGTCGACTAAAATTTTATATTATTCTTCTAATGATTGTGACTCAGCAATGGCCAAGACCATAGTGTCCCTAGTCTTTTTCAACGAAACGCACTGAAGATAAGCTCTTGACTCCTTGCTTATTCCATGCCGTTTGAAGTGAGCCGTCACTCTTCCGTCCCAGCTTAAAACAATTGGGATAAGATTAACTACCACTCCAGGGAACATCCACCTCAACTTTTTGGTTTATTAATTAGAAAAACACAATACAAAATAAATAAAAATTTGAAAATTAAATTTCTTTGTAAAGTCGCTGGTAGATTATCAATTTTTAATATTGTAATTTCTTAAATTTACTTTATAACAAACCCATTTTTTGGAAGAAATCAAGTACAGTAGAAACCGGTTAAGTTGACATCGATGGGATAATAGCATATTAGTGAAAAAACATTTGAATATTTATTTCATTTTCCACTAACAAATATGCTTGACATTTACCTATGGATTACTATCTGTGTGACTCAAAGTCCATCATGGAAAAGAATGAGAGAGAATTTATTCCCTTCTTGTTGTCATCGATAATCTTTAACACAATTTCTTAACAATAGATAACAATACCTTAAAAATCTGTCAAACGAAAGAATGGTCATTATATCTGTCTATTTTATATGAAAACTAAATTTTTGCTTTGTAATTGGTTATAATAAACAGATTCATTTAAACGAATTCTAATGTATTTCCATTTTGTTTTTATTTTGCAATTCGACCCTCAGTTAAATGTATAATAATTACAATATAGTTCTTCCAATACTTTCAAATAATACATTTTTTGTAAGGTCTTTTTTTATATCTTATCTTAAATAATTAGTTTTAATTTATAATTTTCAATTTTTATAAACATTTCTGTTAAAATTAAGTATTGCAAATTATACGAATTGCTTTCTAATTTTTTTAGAATAAATAAATAATAACTTAACTCTATTAAAATATATTTCAAATGGAACAATAAACTAAAAACTGATGAGAAATGTAGAGAAAAAAAATCAAGTCAAATCATCATTTTAGCACCCTTTATAGTTCAAAGGCATATTTCTGTAATTCTGTCCATAAAAATTAAAAGTTGGTATCAAATAAATATTTTATAATTTTTTTCAAAAGTATTCCACTTTAATTTAAAAAAAAACCAATTCAAAAATATTATTTACAGAATTTTTCCCGATATTTAGGAAACTTTGCGTCATTTAAAAACGATAAAAGATTACAACAATTGCATTTCATTATATCATTATATAAAAACTATTTATTAAATGTAACTTTCAATTTCAAATTGTGGTTCTAATTTTAAATTATAAAGAGCGTTTAAAGTGTATAATAGCCTGTTCAAGAATTTGGGGGTTAAATAGAAATAACAGCACTTAAATAAAATCGCATAATTTAAAACCTGAAGATAATTGTTCTTGATTTTTAATCTAATTGTGAGAGTTTTGAATAATTAAATGTTTATTTATTTTTTCAGGTAATTTTAGATAGCAATGTTCGGGGCTGGTTAGATGCTACACTGGAGCCTGAGAATTGGTTAAAGTTTGTCCGACATAGTGGGAATATCAACGAGGTGAATCTGTATTGTTACATGGTAGCAGGTCATGTGAGTAAAAAAATAAAAACTCCAATTTTCAGTCATTAAATATAATTCAATTTTGATTTCTTTTTGGAAATTCAGTTAGTTTACGAGGCGACTCGGAACATTGGGGCGGGGGAGCAGCTGCTGCTGGGTCCAAAGGTTCCTCTGCACATCCGGGACTGGTGTGGAAATGGCATGTTCAGCCGAGACGACAAAAGCGACCGGGAAAGCGGTGAGTTTGAATTGAATTGTAAAATTGAGAGAGAGAGAGAGAGAGAGAGAGAGAGAGCGGAAAAAATCCCGACGACATGACATCTGCATTAATTCCGCAATGCCGACGAGTTTCCATTTTTTGTGTACAATTGGTCATGGGATAGGGGCGGATCTGACGATTATCTGGCGTGTGATTGCCGGAGAAGAAGGGTTGTTTTTTGTCATTTAATCATTTATTATCCTCGTCGGCAAATAAATTAATAAAGTTATAATGCCGAAAAAAGAGGTGTCAAACAAATAAATGAATTAGCCACACATTACAAAAGGGGTTCAGAGCTGAGCATCAAATATAGATTAGCCACTCTGCCCTGATTTCCAGTGAGATACCAATAAATTATGATCCTCACACATTTCCATAACAAATTCCGAACAAAAAACTAAGCAGGACAAATAAAGACAGAAAATTATTATTTTATTATCCTTAAATGCAAAAAATATAACGCCTTGTTCATGGCATTGATATGAGATTTAATAAATTAATTTCCCATTGGAAAACGTATCAAAAATTGAGACAAAAAATAAGGGTTGACTTTAGGCACGTGTCTCTGAACTATTATCTGTAGAGTCGAATCTCACGTGGATTTCTGTTTGATTTTGACATTAAATCGTTCGTTAAAAACGACTTTCTGTATTGACCATTTTCCATACGATTCTGACCAACGGCTGAACAGGTGCAATCCTCAAGGACCAATTATTTCGCCTGACCACAGACAAAAAACAGGGAAATTGGAGGGTGCACGCAAATTTATTCAAATCAATTTAACCGTTTGTTCTTTGACTGAAAAGTTAATTAACTGAATCTAATGCTTTGGTAGGCAAATCCTCAACTCGATCCCTATAAATCCTTCTACGCAATTGACTCCTAATCCGATTACCTCTTTAATCCCAAGGACTCAAGATCCCTATCTTCGAGATTAAACCGCAAACGTAATTGAGAGAAATAATTGAATCTATTAAGGGCTTTGCGTCGAAGCCACCTGTCCTAGACTTTGGTTCAAGGGGTGATCCCTATCGTAGATCCATATGGTTTAAGGCTGCTTTATTTCTGTTCTGGGAGACGATTTCCAGTGTCTTTATAATTTAATTCGGTTAGTGTGGTTTCACACGGTTCCGAAAACTGAATATTAAGTAGTAGGTGCTCTATGGGTAGTAGCCAGTGCGAAGGAGGTCCCAATCGAAACCATATGGCATTTTTGTCTTTTCTTGATTTGCTCCTTGGACCGTGACTTATAACCGAAATGTCTGCTGTTGCCAAAACTAAAGACCTTAAGTTCTAGTGCGATATGAAATCGTGGGAATATTTCTATAATTTCTTTGTGAATTAGAGTTGCATTTGCTTATGTTGAATTAAAAAAAAAGTTAAATACATACATCTATTTTTTTCATAATTTAAAAAAATATGGAATATTTATTTGTATATTTATTATTTATTATATTTTATTATGCAAAGACAAATTTGGATATAATATATTTCGTAAATTATTAATAAAATTATTTATACAAAAATATGGTTATGATATTTTTAACTATTCATTTTACTTTGAAATTTTTCATAAAATAATTGAAAGCCACATATTTGTCTAATTTATAGAACAGTAGTTACAGTTATTCGTTATATCTATTGGCATCGTTATAATTATTGCATATCGCTTATGACTTTATTTTAAACATGTATAGCATTTCCATTAGTTTTCATTCTATAAACTAAACCGTTATAGTTCTCAAATAGCTGATATTTAAATTTTGTTGCGTTTTAAAAAAGAAGTTGGATTTAAATCTGAATTGTTAGATAAAGTAAAAGTATTTGATTGAAATATAATAGTTTAGAAGATTATTTAAAAGATTTTTTTGTTAATATACCGCTATATTTCATTTATAGATAATAAGTTTTATTCAAATCCGAAATCCTAAATTAGCAAAGAACTCAGAAAATGTAAAATTAGTGATGTAAAAATAATAAATAGAATAAAAGCTGGTTTTACAATAGTATAACCAAGAATGTTAGTATATATGTATGTACAAACAAGAAAAATGGCTTTATACACCAATTGTTCTATTGTACCAATTTTAATAGAATATATATAATTTAGGATATTTAGAGTTGGTTCCACCGGATAATCTAAATAATTGGAATATTATAGAATTTAAAAATTAATTGAATTTGTAAATATAGTTAAGATAAATATGTAAATTTAGTTCTAAGACATTGTAATAATTGCAAATTTTTTTTAAATAGTCTAACAGTAGTGTCTTTAATAAAGAAAACTTGAATTGAATTAGATAATCAAAATAAAAAATCATTCATTAGCATATAAATAATATTTATTTAATGTTTATATAATATTTAATAAAAACAAATTTTAGAATTCAATTGATATAAAATTATCAGAACTATGTTAGTGAAAATTTAAAATGTTAACTTAAAATTTTAATGGAAATATGAGTACATTTAAAACAACAGTATTTTCTTTGATCATTTTTTACCAAAACTATTTTAAAATTTAATTTAAAAAAACTACTTTGGGATGAAGTCTAAATCCTATTTAGTTCAATTTAATATTTATACAATATAAAAATATTTCAATTGGATTACGAAATATAAAAGAACTTAAACGATATTCAAAATCATCAGTTCATAAAGCGAAATTGAATAACAAAGTTGACCGCATACCAATTGATATTGTTCATGTAAAATTTCCCACGAAATCCATCCACCCCTTCTTGAAGAGTCATAAAGTCATCGAGAATTCTTTAGTCAAGCGATCATAGTTCACATGCGAAAATGTGACTTCCCCTTAAAAAGTATCCCTTCTTCGCGTTGTAGTCGTTTGTGTCGTCACCCCCTTGGCACAGCAATATTTACATGGGACAGAGAAGAAGAGAGCCACTTTCTCGGACCGATATATGTTCAAAGTCAATTGTCCCGGGCCAAATGTTAACGTGGACAATTAGAGGGGCAAATCAGAGGAGCGAGCGTTTCCCTCGACTAATTACAACAACCCTCGCCACCGCCGCCGTCCGTCACCGACTTCGATTGTGACCATTGAATTATATTTGGAAAACATCAATCACCTGAAGAATTGCGTGGCGTCGCTTTTGCATCAGGTAGATAGATTGTATTTACAACGCGACCGGGTTTGTGAGGGTGGGGGTTGCGGCTGGACACTTGGCGGTCTTCGTGATGGTTCGCTGGATATATTTTGATGTCCGCACGGCTCGTGGAGGGGGTGAAACATATGAATAATACCTTATCTGATTAATGCAAATAAAATCGTTGCTTTTGTTGTTTATTAATAATGGACAATACAATGAAAAAAGCACGACGACTGCTAGGTGGCTCGATGTGTCGATGGGGGTTGATAATTGTGGTGGCCAGAGGGGCAGCTGAGCTGAGCCGAGGCTCAGGAAGCTCATTTGTAAATAACACCATCATCATTCAATAAGTGTCTCGGTCCGAGTTCAGAAGTTCTTCCTTTTTTATTATTGTTTAATTTCTCTCGATATTTCAACCCGGATTTGCCCATCACTCTGGTGAGTTTAAACATCGATCTTCAGAGTGGTTAATCTCTGTCCAAGTGTGCTATGGTGCTGTGGTTATAGTGTGACGTGGAAAGCGATTAACAAATGGTGCGCGACCTGTTAATTGAATTCAGTTTTCCTTGGGGCTGTTTCCGCAGCAATTTGTTGCTCAAATGCCCCATTGACTCCCTGCCCATTCAGTCAATCACTGAATCACCCAGATCAACTGGACTAGACTCGAGAAGAGTCTAATGATGATCATCATGTTTTGAAGCTGATGATAGACTCAAATAAATCCGTGTCATCAGCATAAATATCCTCTCCCAATTAATTACCTTTTCAATTTGCGTTGCATTTAACAAATGATCAACATTTGCAAAACAAGAACTCATCATTTCGCATTTGTGGATATAAAACTGCAATAATCATCTAACTAGCAACCATGATGGTGATGATGATTATGATGGCAAAGTGACTCTGATGGGAGTGATTTGTTATTTGCTCATTATGCAAAGTGGTCATTCAAAGTGTCGGAAGAACTTGTTAATGGAAGATGTGATTTTTAGTGATCTATGGACTCGTACATAAGCAACAGTTTCATATTCGTCTTCTACAGACTTTTATAGAATTTAATTTTCTTGCACAAGAAATCCTTAACCCAATTAATAAAAAAAGAGAAATGAAATAAATAATTCGAATAAAAAGCCGTATTCCATACAAGAGACCAATAAGTAATTATTTAGAATCGAATCAGAATTAATAATGTGGCAATTATCGTTGTTTACAGGCAATTCAATGAGTAAAAACAAGAGTAAAAAATCACTTCATAACAATTATCATCAGGGTGGATCAATATGGCCATAAAGAACAAAAGGAACACGAGTACAAATAGTTGACTATTTGCTTTAATGTTTTCTAGTAAATGGGACTGGGCATTCGTGCTAATCGCGGTGCGGTGGTGGTTTAATTCTTTTGTTGGATGATGAGGAAATGTCATTAATATAGGATTGTTAAATGGTCATTTGTTGGCGGCCTAAGAGCTGAAATGCTTCTTATCTTGATAGCATTTCGTCACCGATCAATCAATCGACTTAATTGTCAATTGATTGGCCATTTTAATTGCAATTACGATTTGGCAGAGCGAGCGGCACAATCAAACACACCAGTTTTCAGGTGGCGAATAACAACCAAATGCAAATAAATCCACTACTGTGGAGCAGTAAATTAAATTGTCGCCTGATTTCAATTGACACCCAGAGATGCCAATTAAACAGTCGAACCTTATTTTCAAGAACAATCTTTAAAATTAGGTTTCATTTAAGGCAAATTTAATTCCATTTTCCAATAGTTTATTAGAGTAAGGTTTTTTAGGTTTCCTTTTAATTAAGGATACTTAAAATATAAATCAATTTATTTGTTTCACTATTTTGTTTTGAATGTCTAGATTTTTATTTGTATTTATTAAAACTTTAAACTAATAACCATAAAAACTAATAGCTTTATTGCATATATTTTGTGTTCTTATAATATAATTTATATTGCCTCTTAAAAGAGATGATGGTAAATATTTTCTCCTCTTAATAAGATGCAAAATACCGTTGTAACGTTTTTGCTATCGAGGCTTTTCTGTGGTGTTCTATTTGAATAAATTTCCAATTATGTAGATATGCACTCGGAAATGGGGGGAGACATAAATTGGTCTGATTCAATTAAGCGGTAGCATTTAGTAATAAAATTAATAAATTCAAGCTGTTTCAATATAAATAACAAAAAAGGAGCAAATAAAAGCAAACAATATGATTAGAAGAATGGAATGGAGTCCAAAGAGAGGGAAAAGAACAGAAGATTGAATGGTGAAGGATTGATTATTGAAGTGGAGGTACCTCCCGCTGCGGTCGCTATTTAACACCACTTGCTAAGTCCTTCTCTTGACCAATTAGAGTTCTAATTGAAACATACCACTTTAATCAGCTGCTCCAAATCAAAAGTGCACATTGCGTGCAAAATAAATCACAGCACTTCACATTATCTGTGGGGCTGTGTGAAAGAGAGATGCCGGCGTTGTTGACATGGAAAACTGTTTTGTGGTGCAGAAAACTGGCCTAAAGATTGGCATACAATCTATGATTCAGTGACTTTTGATTTCTTCACCTGAAACCGGCATTTCCGATTGACAAAGAGTCAATCACACGATGCGACATTTGATCGTAATTTATTGGTCCAGCGCAGATCATTAATTTCTTTGCTTTCTTTGTCTCATTGACAGTATCTCAGCACAGTGGCATAGGCGAGGAGGAGTTCAACACCAGTTCCAACGATCTCGAGACCAACAACAATAACAACAGCAGTAGTCTCAACAGAAGCTTTAAGCACCATTTTAAGGACAGCGGTGATCTTCACTTCAGTCATCACTCGAGGACCACAAATAACAACAGCAGTAGCAGCAACAACACCAAAAACCACAATTCTAGCTCAAATAGCAATCACCTGGCAAACAGCGAGGACGAGGACAGCATAGAATACAAGTGTGTGGTCTGCGACAGGCCATGCCAAGATATTGACCAGTGAGTTTGTACCACCAATTTATTTCCTTTTTATTTTAATTTAGTTTTTAATAATTCGTTTTACGGTCTATGGGCTAAGATCTTTTAAGGAATTATAAAGATTATTGACATTAAATCGTACAAACAAGACTTAAAATCATTGTTAAGCATTTATTCAAGATGACCCATTTAATTTATTATTATTATTATAAGGATCTTGACACGTGCCTTGGATATTTTTTTATAGGAAGAGTAATTATTAGTGCTTGTGGATATGGATTAGCGGAAAAGTTGACAAAGTCTATCAGAATCCATCTAAGCAAAGGAACAGGAAAAGTGTGTGGCCATCGAGCAGTTTTATGGTCGTCTACTTTATTCGGGCGTTGAAAAATGTCTTCTAATTACTGGGTCAGAACAGGAAATATTCACTTAATGTATTAGCAGAGACAATATTTAACCTATCAACCCCTTATTAGCAGCAATTAATATAATTTCCCGTGTTCAGATTTCCTGCGATGGACAGGAGACCTAAATGGCTGTTTTTCTCTATTCACATACTTATGTGTGTTACATTTGGAAATTAATTTTCATCATTTATTGTCTGGTCAAACAATGAGCAAATAATGAGCCTGATTATTTGGTTTAATCGCACCTTTTCTAACCCCCCCCACTTTGGGCCCGTGCGCTTGGTTTCGATGAATAATTGAATTAATTGTGGAGTGCGTCAAAATTAAAAGCGCTGCAATTAAGAGGATAGCTAATTGGAGGTTGTCTTCTGGCCACCCTTTGGTGTTAACTTGAACGAAATAGTTAGGTTAGACTTGGCCAGAGTTCAGACCGAAAAGGTAGTGAAATTTCCGCGAATCTTTATCCTTCTCAGTTCAAGGCCTTCTTCTTGGGCCTCTATTCTTGGGGATCATTTTCAGAACTAAACTCGGTCGCGGATTATGATTTGCGTGTGTTCCTAATTGTAATAAGCAGTGTGTTGGGCACCGGACATCAATTTAAATATTATTTTAAAAGCCGTTCGTGTCCACAGTGAATAAAATCGCGCGCGCGATTTAGCGGTAGTGGCCAGAGTAGTGTGGTGTCCAGTCCAGAGCAGCGACCCAGTCCAAAGCAGCAGCGGCGTTTATAATAAGAGACATTAGATTAATTTATTCTGATTTATTTCTACTTTAAAACAATAAATTAGAGCGAATAATTCACGCGAATTCCTCGGGCAAGGCCTAGTCAGGCTAATGAAGCCCATTTGACCACCCTCTATTAATCCCTCGAGGGCACAAATTCACACACACAGCACATGTCCAACTTGGAATATAATTTATTCATTCGGATTTGAGCTGCTTACCCATAACAAAGCTGCTGCTGTATGGTGGCCATCATCACGGCTATTCACAAATCCACCAAACGAAAACTTCACAGGAAAATTTCCATTGGCACGAATATTATTGTGACATTAAAAGGATGAAATACGGCTCACGATAATACATGTTCTGATGATGTATTGGAAGCCTCTTGTTGCATGACAGCCCGCTCTCACTCTTTTTCAAAGCTCACCTGCGATTTTCACACGGACATCAATTTATTAACGATTATTTATTGTCATTTCCAAAACGAATATTTTATTTCGTTATTTGCAGAATGAACAAGTTTACCAATAAATTTAACATTAAAAATGTCTCAATTACCTTTACCAAAGTTTAAAGCATTTTCATCATTAAAGATTTCTTAAATTAAAATATGATATAATTAAAATATGATTTGAAGAGCATATATATTTGTAGATTTTTTATTAACTTCTATTTATCTATTTTTTTACAGATTGGACGATCATTTAGTAATATCGCACCATTATCCCAAAGACGCGTTCCGCTGTGACCAGTGTTCAAAGAGTTATAGGCCATCCCTGTTACGACACCGAGCTCTAGTCCACGGCGAAGTAAGAAAATATCCTTGTGAGAATTGTGATAAGGTACGTGTTGATTTTCACGTAAAATACCCGTAAATTTAGCGCAAAGTCAATATCCATAAATAAGTTTGGGCCTTTTCGGATATACTGCAACTGACCCTCAAGGCTCTGTCGATTTATTTATTACGTGCAACCTTTGCGGTTCTTTTGCAATTTATTTCATTTTAATTAATAAACGGTAATAAATTCCAATTTTCGTTGTTGTTACATTCTATACAAGACGTGCATAATTCAAGAGTCCGAAAAGTGGTGGAAGGGGGAGAATAAAGCAGAGCATAAATCTTGTCAAGTGTTACGGTCAAAGAAAGCCAATTATTTGGTGGCTCTTTACCCTCACAAATTGATTTCATTAATAACCGGAAAAGTTGCGAATTTCGTTTTTAACGTCTCAATTATTTGTTTTCCTCGGAGGCGAAAAGTCGCCTGTCAATTCGATTTGGGAAAGTAATCGTTTCAATTCAATTCTACTCCAAATAAACCGCGATCACATATTCAATCAACTGGCTCTCTCGAGATAAACGCTGGAGGCAATTTATCGCGCCATTGGACAGTTCGCGCGACTCGCTTAGAAGCAAAGGGGGAGGAGGTCAGTCATGTCGAGAGCAAATACTTGGACTAGTAAGTTATCGCGGAGCGAATTAAAATTTTAAAGGCCATCAAACATCATCAGCAGTGGCCACCTACTGTTTTCTGGAATCGCCATAAGTCCGACTCAAATTCACCAAACAGTCTTTGTGGTCCATTCTATTTGGCAGGCCAACTAATCTTAGATCAAAGTGTCAATTTCTCAGTTATTGGCATAATTATTCATCATTTCAATTTTTGTCGCCAATAAAAAGAAACCAGAGGCGAAATCATAATCACTTAAAGCGTATTAAAAATAAATAAAAATAATAATTAACAGCAGGTGGTCCTCAAGCCGAACCGTTAATATGACACATGTTCAAATTAAATATTAAGTGTTAAATGCTAATTTATTTGCATTTTTCCTATTTTGGGAATCAATGATATTTATATTAATAAACTTTTTATGTAATTATTAAAAATTATCAGCGTTCGTTTTCGACTCATTTGTCCTTTTCAAACGATATCAAAAATTTGTTACAATTTTGTTTTAAATTTAATAATTGTATTTTAAATATTAAATAATTACTTTGCAATGCGATTTTATTTGATTAATAATTTTGGAAAGGTTTATTTAACAAATTTCGCTTAGTGAGATAGTGAACAGAGACAGTGCAATAGAAACGTGTCTAGGATTTAACGAAGATCTTGATGAGGTTCAAGTAATCTGGCTCATAATTAAATCTGGGGCTTAACTCCGTGGATTACTTCATCAAGACAAGGTCAGTCCGAGTGGCTAGGGGATAGACAGTGTATTTTCGTGTGGGAGGATTAGCAGAGATGTTGTCTTAAGACCTGGAACATGCCTTTACTTTCAATGTCGCCAATGTCTATCTAATCCACTTGCGGAGATGTTTTGTGGTCATTGAATTTGGTCCGATTGCCCAAAAATAGGCTCTCTGGTCTAAAAGTAAAACCCTGAGTAATTGGCTTAACCTTGAAAAGGTTAGAAGACTTTGTCAAAATCTTGGACGACATCCATTAGTCAACAGTGAATTAATTATCCATTTCCTGTCCTGTTGTTTCAGGTGTTCTCCGATCCCTCGAATCTTCAGAACCATATTCGGCTGAGGCACGTAGGAGCGCGAAGTCACGCGTGTCTGGAGTGCGGCAAGACGTTCGCCACCTCGTCCGGACTGAAGCAGCACACCCACATCCACTCGTCGGTGAAGCCTTTCCAGTGCGAGGTCTGCTTCAAGGCCTACACCCAGTTCTCCAACCTGTGCCGCCACAAACGGATGCACGCCGACTGTCGCATGCAGATCAAGTGCAGCAAATGCGGACAGAGCTTCAACAACGCCACCTCGTTGTCCAAACATAAGCGCTTCTGTGATTCCACCTCGATCCCGTCCCTGTCCCTGGGTGGCAGTCTCCACCACCAACAGCATCGATCGGGAAGCAAGCAGCAGCCTCAAGTGCAAAGGCCGGACAGTTCAAGTCTAGCTTCAACCATGACCACGCCTCCCAATCCCTTCCTGATGTTCCGAAGCCCTCCACCGTTTTTCCCACCAGGGTTCGCTCCTTATCACGCCCTCACCGGCATCTTTCCACCTAGTCCCAGTCAGGCGCCAGCCTTTCCTCTTCTGTTTTCAAAACCAAACCCCCTGGATGTGAGCTTAGAAAAGGAGAAGAGCTTCTCACCGACCAGATCGCTACCGATTTCTGAGAAACTGTTATCACCAGTGTTGGGAGAGGAGAGACAGTTGAGGAGGTCCTCTGGTCATCACACAAGCACATCCACAGAACCGGAAGAGGAAAAGGTTCCTTTGTCAACAAATGGCAAAAACTCGCAAAATAATGGAAATCAAAGCCCATTAGAGAAAAACACTTTTTCAACACCTGAGAAAGAAGAGGAGACCTCGGGAAAGCAATCGCATTCTGCGAAACGCTCCGTGGAACAGACATCAGAAGACGGAAACACAAAGGTATGTTAAGGTTTTTTGCTTTTTTAACATATTCAATCAATAAATAAAATAGTTATCTCTCATCCTTTTTCCTAATTAAATTGATTAATATATTACAATTGTGATATTATTTATTAAAATTAAATTAAAGTGTTTTTAATTTATCCATAAACAAAAAGTGAACATTTATGTAAATTATATTATTATCTATTAGTACGACGTTCATAAAATTGTTTTCTCGTCGCGTGTTCTATACTAAACTTTGTGTTAAAAATAAATTTTAATTAAAAAAATTTAGAACTTTTAATAACCTAGTTATTTAATTTTCAGAAATCTCGTACAAATGGAGGAGAGCAGCCATTGGATCTGACTATAACCCGAAAACGGGACCGAAGTGAAACACCACCGACGACCCCGCGAAAGACCTCCACTCCTAACTCGGTGGACGAATCCAAGGCGGGCAACACGAGTGTTCGGTCTAAGCCCGGCCCGCATTCATTTTCTGCGAGTCCCACGCACTCAGAGTCATCGCCAGTGCCGACCCTGTCTCCGTCTCCACCTGGGCCACGGATGGTGTACCCACAACCCATCCATCCTCTGTTAGAAGCAATGTACCGCCCGAACGGTTTAGGTGCCTTTCAGCGACCCTTTCCTTTTTTAGGGCCGATTGGTCGGCCTGGTTTCGGTGACTTGCTCATGAACCGAAATGCGGTTGGACCCTTCCCGCCCAAGCAGCCCTCTTTCCACGAGGCGCTGATGGCGGGCGGTCTGAATGCTGCTGCTGCCGCGGCCGCTGCTGCTGCTCACGGTCATCACCACCACCCTCACCCTGGAGCGAATCACCCGATGATGGCAATGGGAAATGGAAAAATAAAGGACCGATATGCGTGTAAGTTTTGCGCCAAAGTGTTCCCCAGGTCGGCCAATCTGACTAGACACTTGAGGACTCATACCGGTGAACAGCCCTACAAGTGCAAGTACTGTGAACGGTCGTTCAGTATCTCGAGTAATCTGCAAAGNGAAAAATAAAGGACCGATATGCGTGTAAGTTTTGCGCCAAAGTGTTCCCCAGGTCGGCCAATCTGACTAGACACTTGAGGACTCATACCGGTGAACAGCCCTACAAGTGCAAGTACTGTGAACGGTCGTTCAGTATCTCGAGTAATCTGCAAAGGCACGTCAGGAATATTCACAATAAGGAGAGGCCCTTCAAGTGCCATCTTTGTGAAAGGTGCTTTGGACAGCAGACGAACTTGGATAGGCATCTGAAGAAGCACGAGGTGGACTCGACTGGTGCACTAGGATTTGGTCTGGGAGACTCGCCCTCATCTAATGAAGCAGAAAGAGAGGACAGTTGTTTCGACGAAATCAGATCCTTTATGGGAAAAGTGACCTATTCAGGACACACAGCTCACCTGTACACACCCATCAGTGTCACGGGAGGCCACCAGGACGATGGCAGTGACCTGGAGAGTGAGATCATCAACATAGAAAGCACCGATAAGGAAATTCTAAATAACAACACGAACCACAACAATAACAACCCAAGCTCGGAACCAATCGGGGTCTCTACTTAAAGCTCATCGACCCCTCACTTAATTTATTGTTAACCTTTTATTGACAAACCAATACCACTGACCGTTTTTCATGGTATATCTTTATTAAGACAATGTCTTTAGTTGTGTAAATAGTTAAGAGACTAGTGAAATAAGAGTATGATTTCTGAGATCCGGATTTTAAATCAATTCAAGGACTTGTTAGACAAAAAATGTCAGGCAAACTGTAGTGTTAAAGGGTTAGAAAAATTGTTCTGTAAATCAGATCTTAACCTAATTACTTGTATTTAATTTGTACTTAACCAGTTTATTTTTTTTAAATATAATATTCAATCATTGTAATCGAGAATTGAGCAACTGAAAAACACCAACAACACGTGTACCAATTTTTCTTATCACCTACCTTCTCGTTTTTTCTTGTGGAGCAGCAGTATTGGGCCGAATATTGTTGATTGACGCAATCCAATAAGTCACAATTCGAGCCGATTAATAACCAGCAAGCCAGCCAGCCAGCCAGTGGACATAAATCAATCAGCCTAATAATTGTAATTAAATTAAAATATTTCGTTCACCTTAAATAATAATGACATGGCTGTTGGCAGGGAATTGGCAGACAAGTTGTTGACTTTATTGCTCTATACTATCTCTCTCTTTCTCTCTCCACTCGAATCCCATTGATTGCGATAATCATAATTAGCTGTTAAGGACGGTACTTAAAGACACCTTTGTTGAGATGATGAATCACGCTCGATCACGAAAGAAAGAGGTGGGCCTCAAGGATGTCTTCTGTTTTACTCCTTCGATAGCCCCCTTGCCTCTCCTATGATGCTATTTATAATCATAATTCTACAACGATTTACAGTTTTATTACATATTATTATATCATTCTAGAAACTTGTAGGTACTTAAATCAATCATGTACATTGAAACTATTGATTTTATTGCAATTATTTATAATGAGACATACAATAAAATCTTAAACAATTCAAAACAATTCTATTTCTTTTTTATAATTGTTGTTTGTAATATGTTAACTTTGGATTTATTTGTATAATTTTTTAATTTGGTTTAATATTTTATTTTCTCTGGGAGGACTTAACAATATAATGGTAATGTTGCAGTTTCATAACAAACTACAGTTGAAGATCGGCCAAAGAACTTAATACGTTTTAAAATTACTGATCCTATGTTCTCTATTATTTATAATAGATTTAAATTTTAAATTGAAAACAAAATGTAATTAAAATAAGAATGAATTTGTTAAGAATTTTGATTCACAGACTTGTTATAGTATATCTGACTTTATAACATCACGAGCTAATCTGTCTTTTATTAATTTTGTATAAAATTTATTAAAATATTTTCAATCGTTAAAAATCCAATAAAAGAAAAAAATCACTTTTTTTATCTCCTATTATTCCAAAGAAAATATTTTTTTCTGTGAAATCTAACAATTCATAGTTTGAATTTTTATTCCTCTATTCTACAGTGCCGATCACGTAAATAGAAACAACCTTTTCAATTTTTCAAACGCTAATTACTTTTGTAATTTTCAAAGTTTTAGATGAAATTTTAAATATAGTTAATAGTAGTTTTGTGCAATTCATTGCTATTTTTGCGA
>JXOV01020622.1:0-10634 GCA_001014945.1 Clogmia albipunctata
GGCGAACGTGTCAATTTGGTATTTTCCAGACCGAGTAAGAGAAAGCAAACTGTTCTTTTATGTATGAATTTAGCTTGCTGCCCTTCTAGGTGGCGCGCGTTTATTGTATTCTTTCAAAATTTGTGTGTGTTTTTATTTTTAAATCACGTTATGTGCGGAAGAACTAATCAATTTCTTTCTTCCTTTTTTCTCTAAATTTCGTAAAAGTAATATTTTTCGATTGTTGTATCTAAATTAATATCTTAATAAATAGAATGAATGATTTCTTAAAGAATATTTTTAATTTTTTTCGTTAATCGTCATTAGAAGCAGAGGAGGTGATTTTCACAAGGTAAAATTTAATGGTCATATCTCATATTTAAAATTTTGAATCAATTTTTATTACACATTCCAATCTTAATATAGTCTTTCACTACAGATCCTCTGATTTTAAAAAATATGGCTTAACAGAATCGGTATTTATTATCAAATAATTCAAAAACAAGATATCACTTTTTCCCTGGCATTTACTAATTATCGTTAAAATTACTATCAACATAGTTAAAGCTTAGAATTTGACTTATGAAGATAAATTACATAAAGAACTATTAACCAGGTATTAAAATTGTTCAATAACAAAGATTCAAAGGTATTGGCAAGAATTGTTACAGGATATGTCCGACAATATAATTGAGAATATATTTGTAATGTTTGAAATGACAAAAAAAATAATATTGCTCACATAAAAATGAAAAGTAAAAAGGACGAAAAAACAAAAAGGAACTATAAACGACTAAAATATGTACAAATCAAGGAACGTGGAATATTGGTGTTAGAAAATTTAAAATAATAATCAGAAGAAGAATAATTAAACGAATGAAATGAAGACATACTTTTATAGATTAGTAAGTTAGTTTTTAGAAATCTGTTGTATCATAAATAATTTTTATACATTTTTAGGACATACTCGTATATATACACTGCGTTTCATACTTTTACAACAGGGGTCTTTGATTAAATTTTAGTTAATATCTCGGAGTCTATCAATCTGATCTCAGTTATTTTTGGCACGAAGAAAGGTCTTATCATTGGCCATCGTCTGCACTATAAAACAAAAGTCTAGGTTTCTTGCAAATAATTAAAAACGGCATGCGATTTTTTCAATAAAGCAATATCATTTCATCCTTTTACGACAGGGGGCACATTTTCTCCCAATGCACCAACAAGAGATCGTATTTTGTGATTTTTTTAAACTGAAATAGTTGATAATCTATTCTTCAATATATACGTATACAGCGCGAAAGAATTATTGAAATAATATGTGATATCTTTATTATAATGCATGATTTTATTATAACAAACGATCTAAATGGACCCATATAAAGTTATTTTAACCTAATATAGTGGTTTATTTTAGACCGATTTTTGATTATTAAGAGAAAATTAACATAATTGTGTAATCGACACATTCCCTTCAATTTTCCTATGTATTCTGGCTGCAAATACTTAATGGTAGATTTCGTTCTGAGAACCTAGAGTTAACCTATAGTTAAACTCCGATTTTCAAACTCTTTTGTTGAACACTCATTTATTATGATTTACCATTTCAAAAATTTAAAATTTATATAAAACCAGAAAAGTCTGAAAATGTGGTTGCATAACATAAAAAAACCCAATTTGTTAATAAAATCTGTTATTAAACTCAAGGACTTTGGTAAATTTGTAGTACGGTTGTTTATTGGAGCATTACCGTAAATTATTTTTCCGATGTTTATCAGTTTTTCCAATGATTGAACAGAAATTGTTTACATAGGCGTAAGATAAAAAGTGGAGTTTCATAATTTTGCGCCTAATGTAATTACGTGCAGCATACGTATAATATTGAATGAATTTCGCGGCGAAAGTGAGCATTATGCATGAAAATCAGCGTTTAAAATCGCGACAATTATTGAATGTCATTGTAGGGTGCCAAAAAGACAATGAATAATGGTATCATAATTCAATTTTTGCTTTTGTTTAAATGCGCCCTTTTTAAATATCACTGCAATTAAATGCTTTCTCGCGATAGTTTTTAAATAAAAACTGTATCAGACTTGATAATAATGTGGATAGAAGAGGTAATTACCGCGATATTTACCTATGCTGATCATCAAATGGAATTGCGTACTGTAATTGGCGTTAGATTGGTGTGACGGATTTTTTAGTATATTTGGAGAGGTGTTCATCAGTTTGGGTTCAGTCTTTGGCTGACGATTCCAGTGTTTAGACTCGAGTTGGATTAAAATGAAGAGTGTTTGTGTGTTAATAGTGATTGTAGTTTTTTATTCAGCACACTTTTCTGCAAAGGCAGATGTGAATTGGGGATGGAGGGATTCTCGTAGTGAGGAATTGAGTAAAAACCCTTTAGAATGGACTGTAATAACGAAGATTTTGTGATTATTTTTAGTGTTGAATTTATTTACTGTGGTGCAATGGGGTCCTGGGACGTGCATGGCTCCTTCGGGCGAAGCAGGGACGTGTCTACCACCGAATGAGTGCCAGTTTAGACAGGGAATACCAGGTGGTCCCTGTGCAGGAGGATATGGAATTTGTTGTGTCTGTCAGTGATTTGAAACAGTGAAAGTTTGATGAAAATATTAAAATGCATATTACTTCTAGTCATGGCCACTTGTGGAAGTATAATTCGGGAAAATGGGACCTATTTTGTGAATCCCAAACACCCGGACGTCTACGAAGGCACGGGCAGCTGTCAGTTGACAATCAACAAAATGCACCCTAATATTTGCCAAATTCGCCTCGATTTTGAGCAATTTATTATCGCTGGACCCGAGTCCGTGAACCATGTCTGCAATTCGGACCAGTTTCTAGTATCAGGCGGCAGTCCTGCTCCAACTATTTGCGGGACAAACAGTGGAGAACATAGTAGGTTTTGTGATAAAAAGAATCCACTTCATTCGCTTGTTCATGTTCTAATACCAGTTTCAGTCAAATTCCTATGAAAATTTACGGACAACATAGGCACTTTCTGATTCTTTGGGCTTTGACAGAAAATTGGTATGGGAATGTGTTCAATTTTTATGTTTAGATTTGATTTTCTTTGCAAAATCATTTCATTGTTTGAATTGTTATTTTTCACGGTTGATGTTATGGTAGACAGACAAATTGTTCACTTATTTTGAAAAGCAACTAATTTTACTTTGTCGTCGTATTGAATTTTTTTAAAAGTAATTTCGGAATTCAATTCAAACAAATTTTTGTGAAAACCATGTGAACTGAGCAAAACATTCTATTTATTGTCTTTATTCAGATCAATTGATATCCTTTTCTTATTTTTCGTTATAGTGTCTTAAATAATTAACAATTTATGAATATTTATTTTATTGGATTAATAATAGTCAAATTCAAAGAATGTTTTGCTCAGTCAAAATATTATATTAAAAATTGACATATTTGAAACCACCATGTTAATCAATATATTCAATATTAACTATAATTTGAGAAAGACTTTAAAAAGTCTTTTTAATCTGAAAAAATGAGTGTAAATCTGTATAGCTTTGTTTTATTTATAAAATGTCAATAATATTTTAAATATCAGTTAAACTTATTCAAACCTTTAATTAGTTAAGTGACATAGTTGACATCTTTGGGTTTTTGAATAAAGGGCGTTAAAAAATGCTTTCAAACTTTATTAATTAATAGGGAAATTCTGTTAATACAATCCATTTAATCTTTTTTTTTTCTCGATATTTTCACATTTCAAAATAAGTGGTGTTCTACTTATTAGACACAAAAGTCATAGATATTATACGTATTAAATCACTTTAAAAGTCTTTTGTTACAATATTATAGCTAATGACGTTTCACTACTAATGCTACCACAGATCCATACAGCCTTATTGTTAATTAGCGTTGCTTTTAAAGACAGGTTTCTGCAATTATTATTTTAATGAATATTTCGAAGTGTATCAATCTGATCGCTATTCTTTTTGGGAAGATAACAAATGTTATCATTGGTCTTCTCATGGACTATAAAACATAGGCCGAGGTTTGTTGCAGGTAATTAAAACGGCGACAAATTTAAGTGTATGAATTTTCCCCATAAAAAGTAGTGTTTCACCCTTTTACATGCTATTTTGTTTCTTTCAATGCGGCTAAAAGAAGCCGTTTTTGGTGATTAGTTAATTATGTATTATATATATATATATATATATNTCGTAGAATATGACTTTCTTTTTTCGGTAGTGAAATAAAAATTCAAAATTTTCATTAGTGTCAAAAAGTGATGTATTATACAACTGAGATCGATGTCGAAAAGCTAACTTTTCGATACGATGTTCCAAACAGTATTTTATGAATTTTATTTATATAAAATCGACATAATGGTACTAATATTTAGTGTTGCAACAGAACTCTGCTTCCGCTTCCGCATATTTTTTCACTTCTGTTTCTGCTTCTGGTTCCGCAAACTTTATAACAGAACTCTTAATGGAAGCGGGGAGAGAGCGATGAGGAACGGAGCTGGTTTAATATATGAAGAACATTAAAATAGGTGAAAAAGCGGCCAAGTTACTCTTTATTAAATATAACTTGCTGCCGTTTAATTTTGATAACTAAAGTACAAATTTAATAAAAAAAAATTTTAATGTCAAATTTTGCTTTTTTCCATAGTGTTAACGCTTCCGTTTCCGCTTCCGTTAAGATTTACTTTTGACATCTGTTTCCGTTTTTGCTTCCGTTATGACAGTTCCGTTGCATCACTAATATATATATGAAATTGTAGAAATAAATTTTCCTAATCAGGATTATTTTGAAATAAGAAGTCATTTCGAACAATATTCAAGAGAAATATCTCAAAGTTTTTGTAAGTTTTTTTGCAGTTCAGTTATAAGATACGTAACAATTATTTATTACCAAATATTTTATTTCATTTACCTTTTAAGAAACTAGGCAGTTTCATCATGTAACGTTATACTAAATAAATTAACGTCATAAAATAATGAATATCTTTGTAATTTTTAATATTTATTTGATTTTTTACGATTTATATATTTTAAAAAAAACTTAGATTTAGATGATTATAAAATTGTTTTATAAATTGAATTTAACAAACGTAAACTCACAATATGCGGGATATTATGAATTAAACCAAATTTGTAAAGTAGATTTTAATTCTTGTTTAAGATTATCAATAATTAAGTTTCATATTTGGTATTAATTTATTGTTACACGTCTTATAACTGAACTACAAATCAAATTAAGTAGAGCTAGGAACAATAGAACAGGGTTTATAACGTTTTTTGTTTTAAATTTAAGAACTATTTACATGAACTCCATTATTTGATTGACTAAAAAATTTTAAATTAACAATAACCATTCAATCTTTTTTCTTTTCAATAATTTTTCTAAAAATATTTCAATTCAGTGTACATTGACGCGGGTCTGGGCCAGAGCAATCCCATCATATTAACAGTGATTACGAGTGGAATGGCCTTTAATCGTCTCTGGAGAATTCGAGTCTCGCAAATAGACTGTTTGAGCATCTCCAAAGCGGACCAGGGCTGTCTCCAGTACTATACAGGAGTCAATGGTCGTGTGAGGAGCTACAATTTCGATACGACATCTGGACGACAACTGTCGAACCAAGACTACAGCATCTGTATCCGGACAGAGCGCAACTTCTGCTCAATTCAGTACAGCGCCTGTCCAGATCAAATCAACAACCGGTCCAGGTCGTTCACCATCTCAGGGAACACGAACGGACAGGTGATGGCAATGGTTGGAGGAGGTGCATCGGGACTGCCAAACACCTGTTCCAATGACTGGATTTTGATCGGATGTGCCAAAGTCGCAGACCGAGTGCCAATGACCAATCTGTGCGAGGACAGGATTTGTGGAGGAACCTTCAATGCCGAAGTGAACACTATTGAAAGAACAGTGTCAAGTAAGTTTAACTGAAACAGATTTAATTTTTGTTTATGAAAATGTTAAATCAGAATGTGAAATGGGATTTCAATTTCGAAACGTAAAATGGTAATTTTTAATGTAAAATATGGATTTTTGAAAATTTTCCGTAATTTAACCATATGCTTTACTTACTTTTTTACAATATTTATAATTTAATAAATTATAATACATTTATCAACATTTATACTTCTAACATAAGTCTTGAAAAAAAACATATCTTCTGTTTCTTTGTGATCCTTTTACTTTTCGTCCGAAATGAAATGGAACGCTAAGAACTGCTGACAAGTTTTTATTCTATATTTGTAATTTAAACTAGAATAAATTAAGCCACTCTTATTTGTTTAAATGATAAGGTAAAAGTTAAAAATTATTAGTTATTTAATGAAATATAATCGTTTGAATATCATGTGAGAAAAATGACATCGCAAAAATAGGGTAAAAAAACGAAACCCATACATTAAACATTTGAATTTTATTAAATTTGGTTCGATTATTAAACTTTTAGTAAATTAAATAAATTATTTGTACATAAAATAATAACAAAGATGTTTTTTTTTTATAAATCTTTTGTATTTTCGAATGTTATATGTGATAAAAAGAAAAAAAAGCAAAATATTTAGGTATGCTGTAGAACTTACTTGTTTTTGCTGTTTTTATTTAAAAATATTTCTAAATTTTGATAATAATAAATTAGCAAAGAAATCTTCTAACTATATAAAACATAAAAAATATAATTTTTTAAACGATGTCAATTATTTATCAAAATGAAATCTAAAAATAATAATTATATTAACTACATAGTTTTGGGTTTTAAAACGATTTTATCAAGTTTTAATAAAAATTGTGGTTTTTCTGAATAGTTTCAATAAAAATAGCATAATTTCAATAACATTCTTATAATCAATTCAAAACTTTATTAGTTTTAAATCTAGCATAAGTTTAGATTTGAATTAAAATACTGATATCTTATTATCTTGAAATATCTAACTAGAAAAAAGTCAAAATACAATATGTTGTCTTTTATTTTAAATTTAAGCGTAATTTAAATATAACTATTATAAAGTCAAATTACAAGATATCTGGTTAAAAACTAACATAAACATAGTTGTATTGATTTCGCATAATAAAATATTAAAGTAAATTAAAATTTGATAAATGCGTTGTGTTAAACCCTTGTCGACATACTAAATCTCAGCATTCTAAAAACTATTTAAATTTAAAGATAATTTCTTATACCTTCAAAATTTTAAACATGTAAGAGCCATATTTTGATATGTATATAATAGATATTTGATAATAAACATGGATTTCTTGTAATTAAAAAAACTCGCGTTTTGTTTTATTTCGGGACAAGCCATTGATTGATATTCTGATATTCTGAAATAAAAAAAATGATGTAGAAACGATTTTTAAATATTCGAAAATGAGTTAATTATTATCAATCAATTTTTACATTTCAGTGGGTGAATTGCTGCTATTAAACGCCAATATGCACATATTTGTTGGTTTTATTTAGCGATATGCCAATTATTAACGTCATTATTATTTGCGCAATTTTGAAAAGTGTTGTTTTGGGATGTATTTAATTGATGAATTGATTATTGAGTTGAAACATCCTTTAATTTTAACAAAACGTAATATGTGGAATTTGGACATATTTTAAACATTGATTTTTCAAAATCATAGAAAAGTAAAACAAGGAATTGGGTTTCAATTTAACTTTGATTAATAAACCATAATAATATAGTTTCTATATACTACGTATATTATCTAAATTGATTTATAAATATTATCATTGTTTTCATTTTTACTTATAATTAAACCCATTTTAAACCTATAAAAACCTATATTTTTAACGAAATTTCTCGACAGTTAAATACAAAGTATTAGAATCATGTTTTTTATGTATGGTGTAGAGACGTTTAATTGTTAAATAGATATTTTTATTATAAACAATTTTAATTCAATTTTATTAAAAAATTTCTTGTATGGAACACTGTCGATAACCATTATAAATCAAACGAGCCTTATTGAAATACTTGCTAATCGAGTTTTTTTGTTGGTTTGTCTCATATTATTTTTTAATTAAATTTTTCATTATTATATTGAAATGAAACTTATGTAGTTGTGAATTAAAAATAAATAAAATTTGATTTTTCTCTTTCAGGTAGCGTAAGACCTTTCCGATTGTCATTCCATACCGATTCCGTGGAATCCCCAGTCGATGTGGATAATCGAGGATTTTGTTTGGATTACGTTCAACAGCCATGTACAAATGGTTAAATAAGGATTTTTAAAGAGAGAAATCAATTTGCCAGTGAGACCAAAATAATACCTATAAATGTGTGTTAGAAGGACAAATGTTATCAGTTTGATAATTTAATGTAAAATTAGAAATAGAAAACTTAAGGTATCCAATAACTGCATTATTATAATTATTTTAATAAATATTTTATACATTTTTTTAGCATAAAATAACATATAAACCATGTCAATTATTGAGTTTGGGAAGTTATTTGTTTAAAACAGACTTCAATTTAAAATTGTTAAAAAGATATATAAAAAAATAATAATTGATAGCAATAAGTAATGGAAATTTTGTTTTGAAATCATACTTTTGAAATGAACTAAAATTGTAAAAAAAATATTATTAAAAATTAATAATTGATAGTATATAATAGTTAAATAATAATGTTTTGTAATAAAATCTAATAAAAATCAAACTCAAAGTGAAAAAAAAAATGTTTCACCATGCGTCTCCTCCAACAAACAAGCAAATGCTTGCAGCTTATGTTCCAAGCAACTCTTCTCAAAAACAAATTTGTTAAAGGTTTTGTGATTTGATTTTATTTGTTGATATTGTTTGCGTTAAATTATATTTAAAGATACATCATCCATTTTTGTCAGAATGTCATCATAATAAAACGACATACATTTATATGATAATAAAACAGCATTCCCTTAATAATGGATTAACTCACAAAACACCGAAATTACAATATAATTTAATTCTGCTCCTGCTCCCGGCTCCATGCTCCTCCACACACACCATTGCGTATGGCGGGCTTCCACTTGTCGCAGGCGACAATACGTAGGATTTATATTAGCTTTTTGCTTCGTTGGGCTCTTTTTCAGTTTCTCACAGGCAATGACGAATATAATATAATAATGTATAATATAATGATAATAAAACAGGAAATTTTGTGTGTTATCTCGCTCTTTTTTTCCGTTATACTCCTTCTCCGTTCTGTTTTCCATCCTTCATCCGTCGTGTCCTTTTTATCGGCAGGATAATAGGGTTAACAACAACAATAGTTTTGTATAAGATCAATGAGTTGTTTCGCATTTGGCATATGCGAAAAAGCGTAATCCGATTACATTTATGGTCTGTGGGACTTGGGGGGCGGTTGAATGGGACGATGCTTTTAGAATTTTGAGGTCGTTGATATCGATGTACTTTTACTATGACTATATAAATCGCAATTCAGCTCCCATTTGCTTTAAACGTTCTCATTTGGCTTAAGAAAGTAGGATAAAATGTCGATAGGCAGCGGGAATACTATGGTCGAGTTCTTCTCCGCGGAAATGGTGTTAAGTGTCTGCAAAGAAGGAAAAACAATGTTATATTTAGTTTAAAACAACTTTAAAAAAATATTAATACATTATTATATTATATCACACATAATAATTGATCTATATTTCAAATTTAGTTAAGATAGGTGCAATAGTTCATGATTTATAGCGTTTTTTGTTTGAGATTCTGAAATAATTTAATTAAGTTTCATTATTCATTGGACCAAAACCCTAAAATTTAACATCGTTTACCATCTAATTTAACAATAATATAACCTGTAATCATATAAAATAAATAAATTAACCTGTTTTGATTAATTTTTAGTATAGTTTTATAATATTTGAAGGGGTTTTTAAAATAAATTCATAAACAACGATATTTGTCATTACAATTGATTAAAAACAGGTTTGTAGAAAAAATATAAATGATAAATCACTAAAATATGTAAAATAAGATATAAGCAACTATATCAATCAATAAAAATAACCAAAAACGGGGTTTTATAGCTCTAATAAACTAAAACAACTATGGTCCTTAAACAAGTGAAATGGGAAAATTGCAGGAAAAACCCGCACATTTAAGGTCGTCTCATCTTTTTATTACCTACAATAAACCTACAACCTTGTTTTATGGCCCAGACGGTGGTCAATGAATTCATCTTCATTATTGCAGAAAAGATTTAGAATTGGATTGACAGAATTTAAGATATCAATTAAAATATGAACCGGAAACAGCATCCTTAAACAAGTGAAATGGAGTGTATTTAATATATTTTCCGGAAATCTCATTTATTCATTATTTTTTCTTATAAATCTATAAAATCTTATATTGTTATGAATGATAAAAAGGATAGAAATTAACGTTTCTTCACAATCATGACAATAACCTTGCTTTCAGATCCTATCTTTTGTAAAAATAAAATTATAGTTTTTTAAACAACGTGTAGGAAAAATGAACCATAATTAAACTTTAGTAGAGTTCTAATAGATAAGAGTGTTATGTGTTTTTCCAACCAGTTTTTTTTCAAGATTTTATACTATTCGCATATTTATTAGCTATTTTCCCCGCGAAATATGAAGTAAANCCCCGCGAAATATGAAGTAAAATATAAGAAGAC
>JXOV01020637.1:0-15573 GCA_001014945.1 Clogmia albipunctata
AAACTTAAACCATCTTGAAACGAAAATAACTTTTTATAAAGAATATTATTTTTTTCGTTAAAAGTAGGAAGTAATACGTTGAACAACAAGAAATGCATGCGTAAATTATCTTCAGAGAAAAAATGAGACGCACATTTTCAGTATTAAAAGAATTGATACTTAACCCAGGGGTTCCCAAACTGTGCGCCGCGGCGTCGTGGAAAGTATGAAGGGGCGCCGCTGGTCTTTTTGCATACATGATGATAATATGCAAAAAAGAGCAGTGTCAAGACTTATTCTCCGCTTTCAAAAACTGTGCACAGATCACGAAGCTCACTCGTCACATTGATTTGACTCAATTGCAATCATTTACTATTATTTGTTCCTAGCTACGAGTACCTATCCTTGCTTTAATTATAGTTGGTACCTTTTATTTCGATAGCACCGGCCCGAAGAAACAACGACGAAAAGCAAAAATGTGTCAAATGCTACTAACTAAGTACAAAAACATAATCAGAAGCACGACCTTCACACATGAGAATAAGGGCGTAACCGTAGTTTCCCTCAGGATTTCTTTGTAAAAGTAGTATTTATCACGCTTAAAGGCCGGAAACTTATCAGACCATTTTTAGTATTCTGTACTAATGCTCTTCGTTTGTTTCTCCTGTTAAACTGTCATTTTTGTATTTGCGTCTTTGTTTCTTTAGATCGTTGATATAGGGGCGCCGTGGCAAAATTTTCCTTTGAAAGGGCGCCGCGGACTGAAAAAGTTTGGGAGCCCCTGACTTAACCATTTTGAGGATAGCAGAATAAACCTCTTAATAGTTAAATAAAAGAATTGGGATTTGCATAATAATAAATTACATTACAAGACTACATTGATCAATTAGGTGTGTCAGTAGTCAAACTGAACTTGCACTAAATTCATTCGACTTCCCTCTCTTTGCCGGCTTCAAAACGGCCGACAACTTTACTATGAACGGCGAATTTCAATTTCAAATTTAACGCATCGTAAATTTGTGGAATTTTTCAATGAACGGTTCCATATCTATGAATGAAATAAACCGGCAAAATGTGTGCTTTGCATTTACATTTGAACGCACACACTCTTATGGACAAACACCAATAATAAATCAAATAATTGATAATGAACCGAACACAATTATTTGACATTATTTTCAAATGTTGTGATTTTCACTTTCAAGGGGGCAAAATAAAAAATATAAGCTGATAATTTACAGCCATTTGATGAATAATTTTTGCTATTTTCGTGATTTGCATTTAATTAATAGGTTAGCAACAGCCATTTAAATACATTTGTGTCAATTAATTAATGGAATTTACACCCAGAATTCAATTTGAATGCACAAATGTAATCGAAATCAAGGTTTCCTAATAGATTTTATATGATTTTTAATTTATTGTCATTTCAAACTTTACAAATTTCAAATAAAATCGAATAAAAATCATTAATTATTTCAAAATGAATAAGGGATCAAAGGCACCATTAAATAATACCTTTTTCGATCACATCTTATTAATAAAATTAAAGCCAATTAATAGTCGAGAAGACGTTCTAGAGTTTCTCTTTCTTGATATTTCAATGAACTTTCATCAAAGGCAAACCGGTAAGTTTTTATAGGCTTTGCAGAAAAATATTTAAGTTCAAATCAAAGCTGAACCAGTTTATCCAGACCATTAAAAGAAACTTAAAATATGTGACTAATGATAGTAAATCTGAAATTTATCTTAGCCAGACTTTTACTATATCATCCTGATAAAAAAATCATTCATATTCTAAGAAATTAAAAGTATAAAATAACTTGATTTTGGAATGTTCGAAATCATTAGAATAAATTATCGTGAATGTTATCAACCATTATGATATAAGAACATTTTAAGATAAAAACTTAATTAGCATTTATTTCTCTTTATTTGTTTATTTAAATTTCTTTTTTGTTTAAATAAATATAAAACTCGTTTGAGAACTAAATAGTTTAAAAATAAATATATTTGCTTTAAACAAAAAATTGTTATTGGTGCAACAATTACACCCTTGTAGCATAAAACGCTTTTTATCGAGAAAATGAAGGTAGCCGTTAAGCGAGTTTTTCTTCGTTTCCTAATTAAAAACGGTTTTTACACTGGAGTAGGAAAAAGCAACAGTCTCTTTCTGAAGAGTTTTCGAGAGAGTCGAGTGCGTTAATCATTCCACCTTAGGCAGATAATCTTTGTGTTTCTATTAAATATAAAGCTAGAGGAAATTATAGTCATAAAGCTTATTTAGATAATGTATGTATGTAATTTTATACATCTCCTGTAAAGTGAATAGACCTATACTGCCCTAATGTGCAGTACTGAATAACGGGTATATTTACAATTTTACCTTTTACCCTATGCCTTTTGCTATGTAATATTCAGTTTTAACAAGAAATTATTTGCAAACTAATAGCTTTTGTCATTTTAATTAATGAGGCTAAGTTTCTAATAGTTAATAGCACGCATTGTGAAATTATCGAATCTTGAAGTGTATAATTCATAATCAAATTATAACAAAGAACTAGCAGTGAAGGGAGAAACACCCTCATAAACCTGATTCCAGGATTTAGTCCATAATTGTCAATATTATTAACATTTAACAAATCCCGTAAAATGGCCAAATCTATATTGCCCTAGTGTGCGGTTGCTGAATGGTGGGTCTAATAACATCTTTATTACTTTCCAAAAACTCCTCAGATTATTTAAAGAAATCACTATACCGATAGAAATAAGTTAGTTAGGGTCAGAAATGAAAATAACTAGGTAGAACTAGGGCAAATTAAGTTGGGGGGGGGGTCTATAAATATATACCGTACACCTAATGACACGGTTTTGTGCATCTGGACAATTATCTTATTCATATAGTTTTAACACCAGGCAGAAGGTAAGACGTTTCATTAAATTCCAACGCATAAAGTGGCTGGGCCATGTTATCCGTATGACTAACGATTCGACGGTTAAAAGAGTTTTCAATGCCAGACCAGAAGGCCGAACAAAAAGAGAGAGGCCTAGAAGAAGATAGTTGGACACGGTGGAAGAAGATATCAATAGAATGGGCATCAGAAGCTTCCGTATAACAGCCTTAGATAGGCAAATCTGGGATCAAATAGCTGAGGACGCGTCGGCTCACACAGAGCTGTAAGCGGCAGATGATGATGTATAAAATTAATGTGAATAAGGGCTATAATCCCCAAGCAAGTTCTTTGCTCACCGACCAATAGCCATTGTATGCGATTGTTTTATAACATAATTTTAAACAATTATAGAATTTCCACTTCCCATTGTTAATAGACATATCTTATTATAGATATTTATACAATTTTGTATAGTAATAGTGTCATTATAGTAGTCAACGCTTACTCCAAAATGTGTACTATTATATTGATCTGTTGAATAATATTTATTATTTATTACTAACACAAAGAAATTTGTATATTTATTCTTCATTATTCAACCGCAAAATTTTGTACTATTCTTAGTAGCCTAAGAATGAAAATCTATTGTGACATATTTCATGCCTCCATAGTAAAGTAGACTATGATTGAATATGAATTTATCAATTTAAATTTGTTGACATTAAATGAGTAAAAGTAAAGTTCTTCTTAAATGCTGATTATGGCTTCTAAAAGTGGTTCAAATGATGAGTGCTGTCATATTAGTGATACAGTGCATGGTGCAAGATTGTCGTGATATTTTGAAAAATTGAGACCAAAAGTTCTATTCGCTTGACAAGCACTTCCTTTAATTGNGTTTAGACTTAAATTTAGTGCTGGGTTGTCTTCTTAGTCTTTACTTCATATTTCGCGGATAATAGCTATTAAAAATGCGAATTGTATAAAATCTTGTAAAAAACTAGTTGGAAAAACACATAATCAAACACTCGTATCTATTAGAAAGTTAGTTTAATTATGGTTCATTTTTCTCACACGTTGTTTAAATAACTATTATTTGAATGTATGTTCTAATCCTACGTTTATTTATCATGATAAAGATAAATATAATATATAATTCTAAATTTAGATTGGGACTTACAATATTAATTATTTTAAACGAAAAGATTAACAAGTGTTAATAATTGTTTTATTTAATTTACTATATATGTAGATTAATAATATAAAAGAATGATAATTCTTCTTGTAATTAAAAAGCTACTTTTAAAGTTTTATTCATGAGAAATTAGGAAAAAACATAGTTTTTCGTAAATTTTAGAGAAAAAATACAATCTTACTTTTGCCACTTATTTAGACTAAGCCAAACAAAAACTAAATTTTCCATTAAAATAAATAAAACTAAATCAATTCTAGGGAGATATCTTATAACCTTCACAGAGTGTAACTGTTGTACTCTAATCACAATAAAACAATAACTACTTTACAATCAGTTTTATCTGAATTCATTCAAGACGAGTTAGTGATTTATCTAGACCAGTATCTAGTACCAGGACTATGCTAATAAACAAGTAGTTGCGTGACTATTGTGACAATAAATTGCAAAATCGCAATTCGAGGAAGGCCATTAATTTAGAGATATCAAGAAGATCTCCCCTTATCAGAGCGACAGAATCTAAACACCATTGAACAAGTCGTACGAACAATTAGTTTCGCTTCGCTGGAGAGAGATTAGAATCGTTGCGAATTACCGCTGTCCAGATTGGCAATGGAAGAACCCCAGCTTGTCATCGCTGGGGTTCAGTGGCGCGCGCGCGTTTTGGCGCCTACTTGAATCGACGCATCGATCAAATACGCAGCGGGTTTTGTTTTTTTTTCCTTCGATTTTTCGGATCGTAATCGTTTTTGTCTACGATTTTTGAGTGTAGACATGAATCCCATGACCATTATGAATCAGGTGGACATGAATAATTAAATTGGAGCAGTCGGTAACGAGTGGAGCGCGCGCAAATTATTATCGACTAATATATCAATTGGATCGGAAATGTTTGTTTTGTTTTATTTTCCATTGTTGGGGCTTCAAAACCCAAACAAATCTACATGTCAAAAGACAGCGGCCCTATCGAATCCAATCAAATCAAATGCAAATTAGTTGCGAGTAATTGTGTGGACGGGCGGAAATTACTACTCACCGCACAGAGATGCAAGGTTAGATGGCTAGTTGATATTAATTGTCATTCAAATATTTCCCAGATTATTGTTTTTGCGCAAAAGAAAATGGCATTCGATAGGCACATGATCGACAGAAAAGGGCCAAAACAATAACAATTTTTTTATATAATAAATGACGAGTCGTATTAAAACAGTGTGACTATAATCCAAATCAAATGATTCTAAATTTTTTTTTATCTATTTACAATTAGTATGTGAATAAAAATCTCATAATAAGTTCGTTATATGATATCTTTTTAAATATAAATTCTTGATATTTTTCGTCATCAACGACGAAGGACCATAACAGGTCTTTAAGTCCTATAATAAGCGGAAAAAGAAGGAGGCACACCTTACTTTGGGATAAACATACTAGTCTTTCGTGCAACTATCGTTACTTCTGTTGATACAGACTACAAAAACTTATACCTAATGACCAAAAAATGTAAAATTGACTTCTAATCCAAAATAAAAACAAGATTTAAAAATATTCATAATCCGAGCTGTAACAAGGCCTATTTTGAGCATATATTGCACAATAGTGCTAAACCTTGTCGAAAAAACAACGTATAGAAATTAAAATTATATTTGTACAATAAACTAATACTAATGCAAATAAATGGATTTAAATTAAAATTTTGGTAAAACTCAAACTTTAAGAAGGTTCACTATAAAATCTGATAACTGCCATTATTTTATTAAGGACACATATTCCGGATCCTATGTGCACTGCATTTTAAATTTAATTCACTTATCAAAGAGAGTCAATACATTTAAAATGAACAGAAGGTAAGGCACACAGTCAGAAGCAGAAAAACAGTCATCTTTTGTATGAATTTACCATGCTGTGCTTCTAACTGACACATGTTAAATATGTCGAAATAATTCTGAACTACTAAGGATACTCAAATTTTTAAATCTCAAAAAACTGGTCTAATTCAACACCAGATTACAATATGTGTAGCATTTTTAAATCATATTTAAATATATGACTTTTGTAATTTTGTCCCTTATAGAGTTTTTGGGCTTCTGGAGAGCAGAATACTATTTGGAAGATCACAACTTACTCCTAATAAAAAGAAATAAATCATTTTAAATGCCGTTAAATTAATTAAAAATATTGGAAAACAAAAAAGTTACAGTGTTTTAAGTGGTGTAAAGTTTCATGTGGGACAATTTAAAAATTACGACAAAAACTGTACTTCATGAAAAACATCGTAAAAAATCCGATCTTTTTGGTCATTAGCTTTGATAGCCAATCCCAGTATCTTCTTTAAAAATGTGTTAATTTTAATCCTCCAAACTTAAAAAGTAAAATAGCATCGTATTTAAGTGAAATACTGTATATTAATGCTAAACACGATAAACTCTCGTTGTTAATGTTTTAATTTGGAACTCAAAGAAACAAATGATTTTGATAAATTTTTAAAAAACGAAGAATTATTTAATTTTAAAAGAATTCCAACTACGATTGATCTTTTGATAAGTTTATAGAATATAGAATATTTATTTCATTTGCCCTGATAAAAACCATAGTGAAAGAGAGGAAGGATCAATGAACTTAACGCGATCCTTGCCAATGAGCATTTCTTTCATTTCAATAAACGAAAAATTGAATACAAGATCATTCAAAAACCTAGATAAGTTCAGAAATGTAATAAATAGCCCCCAATCACCTAAAGATTCAATTGTTCTATAAGCCAAGATCGAAAACGAAAAAAGGCCAAAGTATACAGTCCTCTTACTTCCTAGTTCGCACATCTAACCGTCAATCTCTTGGCAATGACGTCGTCGTTTATGGATCTCAATCAGTACGAGATCGAGTTTATTGCGATCGAGTTGCCAAATAGACAATCTAGTCCAAAGTGCAAAATGCTCATGAAAGAGGCTGGGAGGCTGAGGTGATTGAGAGGAAATTGTATTTGACTGTTTTGGGCGCAAATATTTACTCTCCAATGGAAAGTAAATAAATAGATAATTGATTGGTGGAAATACAAACAAAAGCAGGTCTCTCGCGCTCCCTCCCTCCTCTCTCTCCCCTCGCACACCCCCAAACCCACCCAATTAGTAATAATGGACCACGGACAGAAATAATCTGCGCCGCCCGCCTGACAGCCCGAAATAGAGCTGGTGCTCTGCCTGCCTGCTCTGGCTCATAACGTCAATGGCTCCACGCTCTTTATCACGTAATAGCGGACAGGCCTTTGATTTTAACCCTGAATTGCCTTCTGACGTAGTCGATTTTTATATAAACTTATCTTTAATCTATTTACGCGTGTGTTTTGTGGAATAATTTTTAAATTATTTACTGTCAAAATCTTTAATTTATGTTTGATTTTACGACTGAGATAAGAAATAAGAATCAGAGTGTCATGTTGTACATAAAACATGAGATGAAAAGCATTAATGAACATAGGTAATCCAAGAGAAATGTGAGCAGAAAAATTGCCTAAAATGTGTTCTTATATTTGATCTATATTGTATACAATTGTAAAAGGTCGATTAACTTTTATTTAAACGCTCTACATCTTTCTAAGAGTAAATAGATTTTTAAAAGAAGAATCGTTGAATTGAAAGAAAAAACAGGGTTGTGAATGAAATAATGGTCGGTTTCATTAGAAAGTAGTATAATTACCGAGTTTATCAATCAAAGAGAATAAACTCATAATAGCCATTTTTCAGAAGAGGTTCATTCTGAAAAATGGCTAAGAACATAAAAGTAATTTTTAACTTTTTAAAATATATATAACAAAAGGGCTATCAATTGTGATAGGGAGGGAGAGCTAGGCCTCCTTTCCCACATACTAATAATCAATAACCAAACTCATATTGAAAACCTAAATGCTCTCAAAACTTCCTTATAAAAGTTTCATTTTTCATTAATATTAAAATTAAAGAATTTAAGGGTTAATTTTGACAAGGCTAAACAAGACAGTTTATTAGAACAGTTTAATTGAACCTCGATTAGGAATAGATAGATATATATACGTACGTAGGTAGGTAGGACCCGTTATTTAGCATTCCATTCCGGAGTGCGTCAAGGTGGTCCACCTTAATTATACTACGTTTCCGCAGTTTTTCCACGCTTAACCAAAGATTTGCGTCTATAACTTATTGGTAGTGTGATTAAGTTTATGGTCTTTTGATAAGATGTAGACTAACTTTTTTTTCGAACGAATAGAGATTTTCCAAGTCAAATTTGTATTATGATATTTTTAATAAAAATTTCATCGAAAGCGATCGTTCTTTTGATAAAAATAATTTACACAAAATTGCAAAAAATTTTACAATTGTTTTGTGCTAGTTTTGTGATTAACAATGCGAAACAACAAATTTGCATTGGACAGACTTCATTGCCAAGATTAGACGAATACAACTGCTTCATCATCCTGTTCTCATTCATTTTTCTCTGTATCCATGGAGTATCCATAGCAACAAGTACTAAAAGAAAGGTCCTGGTTTATAAATGAAACAGAAAATACGCGTCTTTTCCAAGCTCTGAAATCTGTCAGACACATAAATACAATTAAAGATTACAGATGTATGTCATTAATGGAAATCCAATCTCTTAACTTTTGTTAAAATTCAGAAACCAGACTCCCATTAGATGGGGCTAGAGACTTCTTCAAATAAGATTTTACAGTTAATTTTTCAAGTAAAATCAATACTTTTAATCAAAATTGCTACAAACAGACGATTGCAAATTCCGAAAAATGGCACAATGGTTCTGGGGATCGATTACTCGAAATTTGTATGCGAGTCGACGATTTTCCCCCATCAAATCACCCTGGCCTCGGCAAAAAAATTGTATGAAAAATAGCCAATAAGTATTACTAAATACCCGGGTCTCCACTTAAACTTGTTGCGTTTACCATTTTAAGAGACCATAGAAAATCAAACAAATAAATATAAATTTCTAATAAATAAAACACAAAATCCAAAACCTCTGACTGTTAATCAATTTTATGTTTTAAAAAAAAATTGAACAAATTAACATCATAAAGTATAAACTAAAACATTTTCTTAACCTCAAAACCATGCTCTCTAAACAAATAATGCTTCTCAATATTGTATCTATTTTTACAGTTTCTAAGTTCAGATCTTAGTCACTTGTTGCGTCTAAAATTAAAATGTTTTTGTAACTAAAAAACTCTTAAATGAATAGTTATATAAATCACAGAAAAAATAATAAATCTTACGTAATGGAAACCCTAACACTTATTCGCAATCTTTCTACTAGAATCATAAAAGGTATCCATCATTAAATTAACCCTAAAACTTCTTCTTCTTACCAATACGTAAAAGACTAAATATCGATAAAATCAATAAAGTGACTCACCGTGAAGTCGCTCGTGTTCTTGTCGGAACGAGGCCAGGCTGGGATCCTGGCGGATCTTCTCGGGGAGGGCTCGCCACACCTGCAGGGCGCCCTCTGTCACCTCGCTGAGGGAAACGAGAGAGTATGAGTGCTTATTCTTCAGTTTGGGCGTTTTGGGTGGCGTTTTATTGGGTGTTTTGTTGGGGGTTTTGTCAGGTGTCTTGTTGGGGGTTTTGGCCGGAGACATGTTGCGCGGCGTTAACCGCTTCAACTTTTTTAGGAAACTGTCCTCTTCAGACATTTCTTTTTTATTTATAACTATCAGTGTATGTTAATGGGTTTTTAAACAGTGATCTTATGGCACAAAAACTGGTAAATTCGTTCAAACAACACTGGGGATTTCACTATAAAAAACACAAACAAAAATGATCTTCTTTTCCCAAACAAACACAAATTTACACTATTTTAAATAATTTGCATTTGCAGATTTGTAGCATGAAAACAAGAAGAAGGCTCAAGTAGGACCTTGATTTAATTTAGTCCATTCACAAACGAGTGAGATCTACTCAAGTGTGGACAATTTATCAGTTAAACTTAAATGGGCTCTACGCATTCATGGGGGGCACTTTTCGGTTCAACACTTCTTTATAGCTCTCTAATGTTGCATTTAGATAAATTGGTGGCTGGACTTTGAATGGATTATTATGTGTTTGGTGTCTTTTCAGGCTGATCACAATATTTGACGACTGCGATCGTTGTGATGATCACACTTGAAGATCACACTCAAATTTTCTTATCACCTTTGACCCCGAAACTCGATTTTTGAGAAACTCCGAGAAACTAGGTGATCCACAGCGATAGAGATTAATCAAATTGGACTATTCCAATCCCAAAACTCAAAAATACACTACAAACTGAACAAATGAAACAGCCGTCCGTTTTAAAAATAACACGCCGCGCCGAGACACATAAACTAACCAATACCAGGGAGTACAAAAATCGAATTGCAAAATTGGATAGGAAAATATATGTGAAATACCGCGAAACAAGAGAAAAAAAATACAAAACACAAGATCCCGACTTTTCTCAGAGCCTCATAGATACGGATACAAAAATACCACACTTTTACTATCTTAATCTGTGATCTGTCGCCAAAATTCCACAACCGTATTAAACTCGAAACGATCGCGATCACAGCTCGAGGAAAACTACACGATCCAATTGACCACCGGACAACGTCTGACTCCCTGCTTCCGTTGCCGGCCAACAAAAAGTCACTAGGATTTAGCCCGTTATCTCTCCACCAATCACAAACACAAAAACACGTGTGTAACAACTTTATTACGGTTCTTGTCAAATCGCCCGCCGCCTGCTCCGATGTTCGATTTCAAAAGAATGTGCGAGAGAGACAGAGCGAGACACCCACTGCCAATCACCTGAACTATGCTTCGAAAGGTCTATTTTGGGCTCTCAACATTGATCCTTTGGTAATTAAATTTTATTAAATGGTATAATTATCAAGCCACCTTAATCCCCACCCAAAATGACATAATGCGCAAAAATCGAAAACCAGAAAGAAATTATTTCAATTTTAATCAAATTTCTAGATAGCAAAATTGTCCGTCACATATTTGTCACTTTGCGAAGGCACTTTCCATTCGTCACAATACCAAATTTTATCTTCATAGGATTTTTTATTCTGATTTTATCATTTCGAAATACATATTAGACATATAGTCAATGATTTTATCGACAAAAATAATAAAATAAAATGGAATTCTGGAATTACCCTCCTGAGCCTAAAAAAGTTTAACGAATAATTTACATTTTAAAATGTTTGCAATTCTGGAAGTACATTAGATTTTTAGTTTTAATTTAGTTAAGTAAATCCAAATCTCTGGAACAAAATTCAAGTATTATTTTCAATATAAAAATTAAAAGCTTTTAAAAGTTATTTAAACAATTAGATCGGTAAAATAAGGCATTATTTAACACTAGCGTCCTTGCTGCTAAGCATGCTCGTGTGCTTAAAGCTGAGTTTCGACCATGTCTTATACAAGATTTTATGCATTCCTAAATTTAAAATTTTTTTTAAATAAACGTTCGTTTTCGTATCAAATTTAAATTTTAGTTGTCGCAATCACATTGTTTAGCTTTGTTTTTCTTTTTCAACGGAAGATAGAGAAAGTTCTATTGTTTCTCCTACTTGCACACAGGAAATATCACGTTACTCTTTCAATTAAAACGTTTAATTTGAATTGAAACAATCCGTGCTTTAAGCACTTGTGCTATAAAAACGTCTTGGAAAAGACAAATTTTTGTACCATAATATCAATTTTACGAGTATGCAACAAAAATGCATAAAAATATTAATAATTTGAATACTATTTTGTTAAAAATTATACTTTTATTGACCTTATAGCTAAAAGGTCTTTCCTAACCTAGGCATTGTTTTTTAAATTAAAAAATCAAATAAATTTTTAACGAAATTGTTCTCGCTGCGCTTAAAGAAACTAAAAAATCTTTTTGAAAATTTGATTATTTAATAATGCAATTGATAATTAAAAACCAGGCCATATAATACGAGTTAAATAGTTCGAATACAAAATAATAGGTAAAATTTTTATAATTTTTCCAATAACGATAATAAATGTAATTACACGGTACTTAAATTTATTTGATTTGGTTTCAATAAAATAAAAATCATTACTTTTTATTAGTTGGGTTAGTTTATTTATAGAAAAGCCTTGAATTAAATTGATATTGATAAATTTTAGTACTATAGTTTGAAGAGACCTTATTTTATGAAAATATTTTAAATTAAACTTTATTACAGTCGACACTCGATAAGTCAAACCTTCAATAATACAAACCTCTCAAAAATTCAAACCTCTCCCCAATTCCCTACAAAATCTCCTTAAATTTCGAACTAAATCCATACAATTTAGTGCTCTCGGTAATTAGAACAAAAAAAACTTCTGTTATTTACCAAAACCATGCGGTAATTCGAATTTATCGGCGTCCAAAACTCCACATTTGGAAGTTGCGAAATTTGTTGAAGGAGCATTTCAGCCGCCAATCGTTTCTCTTGGAAAAGTTACTGAACAATATGAGCAGCAGCAATGGAACCATTTGACAATTCAACTCTCTATAATTCGAATTATTTTAAGGGTCCCACAGAGATTTGAATTATCTAGAGTTGACTTTATATGAAAATTATAAATTTAAATATTGAACTTAGAGAATTAAAGCCAAAACCAAGATAGAATGGAATATAAATTCCATAATTAATTGAATTTAAAAATTTTTAAAATAGAAATAAGCGCGTAGTTCTAAAATCTTCGTAAATCGTATCAGTTAAATTAATCAAAACAGGTTTGTACGCTAATTTAAAATTTTATCTGTTGATCGACAAATATTTGCGTTGACAAATAATAAATCGTCTTTTTTTCCTGGATAATATATCAAAACCATCAGCCAATGACCTTTTTTATTGATTCACCTTGGTCAGTTCTTCATTCACCAAATTGTAATTATCATAATCGAAGACCAACAAAGCCTAAGCCCTTGATTTGTCTTTTTAGATAATAAATCAGATAAAAACCAAAAAAGTTCAATACCAAAAACGATTATAAATAAACAAACTTAAATTGATTCTTCGGTTGTACGAGTATTTCAGCTACTTGTCTTATAAATTGCACAATAATTTGCCAATAAATGAGAGACCAGTTGTTTACAGTGACGATTTAGATTATAAAACCCCCCATGTACATCGATATTCATATGGGAGTTGCGAATTTTTTTATGGATATAATTAGAAAAGCTCATAAATTTGCCATTTAAACTGTGAACATCACCACCATCATCATCACTTTATGCCTCAACACTTCCCGAACAAATAAAGCGATCACATCTCGAATAGACAATGGCTTAATTGAGGCAATTTCCATTGCATTTTTTTCTTTTGTTTTTTTCTATTCATCTCTGTCTCTCTATCTCTTTCTAAAGCGAATAAAATCCGTCTTGGAAACGAGTTTTTCCAGACCCGAAGCCAGTCGCCGATTGCATGCCTGGGAGCAGCTAGTCAGCTCTGATCAGTCACTCCAAGCCATTCTATTCTAATAAGATAACGTGTCCGCAATCCACATGTCCAAAGACAGCCTTGATTGGACATCAATTATACTTCCACCCATTTTTGGCTTAACTAAATTATCGTCTATAATCTACATGTTTTTATTTTAGAGAAAAGGGAAGGAATGAGACACGAGCTTGATGTTTTAACATAAAAACCTTTTTAAGAACAGTTCATCTCTATTTTTTAAGGAAAAGTTTTCAATGGTGATAAATTAACATTTAAAAAATTTGTTAAACTTATGAGAAAAAAATCTAGTGATTCATATAACAGAGATATCATTTAACATTTAAAGGTTAATTCTAGAGATAAGATATATAAAACACAAGTCTTAAACGGTCTTCAACATGCCCTCAAAAACCTATATTAAGGCAAAATTTATTTTTAGCTTAGGACATTTAAAAAGAATGTTTTCGAAAATAAACTGTCTTAGCTAGAGGGCTCAAACAAGAGCCACCTTCGTTTACATTTAAATATCACAATTATAATAAAACTTTACCCTAGTTTATTAAACTAATAACGTTGAAATATAAATACAGTCGACTCTAGATAATTCGAAAATCGAGGGACTCTTAAGATATTACAAATTATCGAGTGTTTGAATTATGAAATGGTTCCGTTGCTGCTGGTCAGACTGCTCAATAACTGTTTTTAAAGAGAAAAGGCACCTGAAATGCTGCAACACCAAAATTTGGAACTTCGAATTGTTTAGTGTTGGCCATCGATGAATTTGAATTGCCGCGTGATTTTGTTAAATAAAAATAGGTTTTTCCGTTCAAAGAACAGAGAGTACAAAACTGTATGGATTTAGTTCCAAATATCAAGGTATTTTGTAGGAAACTTGCGTTAACTTTAAATTATAGAGAGACTCGAATTAATGCAGTTTCAGATTATCAATAGTCAACTGTACCGGAAAGATAGATATGTTTTTTTCTCTTTCAATTCCTGTAAGGAACATGGAGAGTCTTATCCTCAACCAACGGGGTTAGACTATTTGTTTTCGGTGTATTATTAGTCAATTAATAACACCTCGACTATTTGAAAAACGACCCAGTCAATCCTACCAGCCAAGGGATCGAACCCATATCGGCTATGAGACCGATATAATTGTTTCAGTGAAGTTTAATCAATTATAAAAGTGACAGATTTAAGAGAAATACATTTTCTTTTGCTTAATGAAATCATTTCACGTCAGATTCATTATCTAAATTAAAAGCTATGCAGAAAGGAATCTTTCATTAAGAAGAAGTTTCCATTGAAGTGAAAGGAAAATAAATACGCCATTTTATACGAGTACATAAAAAAGATAAAATTTATTAACAAAATAAAAAAAAATAAATTGTGGAATTAAGTTAAAAAAAAAACCTGTCTCGTAGCCGATGTGGAAACGCAACCGGCTGCCTCTTCGGAGTCAGGGGTCCGTTCCCTGGGCTGGTAGGTATTATTAATTGACTAATAATATACTGAAAACAAATAGTCACCGAAATGTCGAAAACCCGTTGGTTGACTTTGAAGCCCCCCATATTCCTTACAGGAATTGAAAGGGAAATTTTTTTTAAGTTAATAAATAGTTTACGCTTAGTAAGAAATTTCTGGATACAACTCATAAAAATACTAATATATTTTGGAACAAGTACACGTAGGGTAAACTTGGAAGCTATGCTATAAGAAGAGAAACTCTATACTCCCTTTAATTAAGGGTGGGTAAAAGATAAGTGTATATTTTTTATGTGTTAGAAAGCTCCTAAAGGGAGCCCAACGACTTGTCAGTAATTGTTCGACTGAATAAAATCTATGGCACCTATCCCATCAATTTGGGAGAGATTATTATTATTTATTTGCTAATTTTCTTGCATTATATTTTATTTAGAATATGCATTAGTAACAATGTATCTAGTGCATCGAAAAAAAACTTAGTAAAGTATTGAAATTTTAAAGAAATAGTGTTAATTTCGGTACAATATAGTATCTAGATAACAATACACATGTGTCTAGTCCTCATTTCG
>JXOV01020640.1:0-10863 GCA_001014945.1 Clogmia albipunctata
TTAAAATTCTTATAAAGTTATTATTAACGATACTGTTTAGTCTTAAACCATAATTTTCCATCCTGCTCCTATTTTTCTTTTTGTTTATTCAATCCATGAACCGGCCATAAGACTCAGACGGCTAAACCAAGGGCTAGACATAAACTGAAATGAAAGTGAAAACGGCTGGTGATTTCAACGCCTCTGTAACCCATATGTGCACACAATTTACTTGTTTATACCGAGCATATTTTTTCTTCAATAAAATTCGCGATAAATGTGGATTTTTAAACAAATGCCATTCAATTCAGAATAATTTCCCCATTCAAAAGAGATGCATTTTTATATATTTATTATATTGGAATTGCCATTATTTACCGAAACCAGTTTTACGTTTCAACAAACAAGAAAACAATAGAAGGCCATAACAGTTTTGGTGAATTCTACCCATGAGTTATACTATAAGTTTAAATGTACGTCGGCTATATTCGACGCCGTCAGTGTATATATGTATGTATAGCCAAAGTTATAATATTTAATCAATTTATTTAAAATAATATCAAATCTGTGCCACACATATGAGTTAAGCCCCTTAATTTTTTTTATACAAATTTCAACCGTTCTAACCGAAACTAATTGTTTTCGGCGGGTCTTGCAATTTCTTATCAAAAATTTGTTTCATTTTTTCATTGTTCGAAATGAATAGTCATTGGATTTTGTTAATTTTAAAATAATGAGAAAAATAGAAAATGTTTAAAATAATAGGAACGCTGTTTAGTTTAGGTATTTAAAAAAATTGGAAAATAGAATTTTTTTCTTCCTTTGTGGTTCTGAGAAAAACATTTTTTTAAGAAGATAAATATAATTTTTAATTAACATTTTTAATTTTGTAATGTGTGGTGTGTTCTTTAATACATTCTATTTTTGGGATTAATATACTTTCTACATCTCATTATTTTACTTACAAAATATAATTTTTAATTGTGTGGAAAATTGTAATCGGTTCTAACAAATAAACCTTCAAATTATAAAAGACGTTTATTTCATAAAATATTTTAGGGAAAACAAATTTTACTCAAATACTTCTCCTCCTTAAGTCATTATAATTTTCGTAAATACAAAGATAAATCTTTTAACCCAACAACTTTTGATGGTAGATTAGTTGGCTAATAAATTCTAAAAACAGTTTTAAAAAATCTATAAATTTTTATTAATTGTAGTTGATTAAATGTCAGGTCAAATTACTCTATGAGAGTAATAGTTCATAATTTCGGTAATGACAATAAAATAAATATTTTATATTAAAAACAAAAACTCAATTTAATTATTAAACTTAAATTCAAAAAATTAATTTAATAGATCAGCTCGTTATTACTTTACACTCAAAATGAAACACTGCAGATTCTAAGAGGAAAGACTTTATTACTTTGGTACAATTGCAATAAAATTCCAAAAGATTTTTGATTCATAAAAAAGAGTAACATAAAAATTGTAATGTTAATAAAAGCAATTAAAAAATAATTTTACATTTTTGTTAATAAACACCAGTCACACTGAATATTATTTTAAAGAAACGATTATGTGGATTCTTTCTTATCTCAATCCAAAACGTCATCATGATACGGCAAAAACCAACCAAATAAATATTTGAGTTTATTTAAAATGCCTTCAGTCTGAATGAATTCTCTGACGGAATAATAAGTCAAAACTGCGCTTTTCTGAACAAAAACCGCAACGTTCAATTTGCAATTATTTTTTTTATCAAGGTCAATTCTAATCGATTAGTTGCCATGGCTCGAAATATGTGGAGAGTTGTAGTGTTTTTGGTTCTGTTTGTAAACTTTTTTAAGTTTAGTGAAAGTGAAAATATTTTAATGATTGAAGGAATTCCCTCTCCAAGTCACCATATTTGGACAAAAACGATTTACATGGAATTGGTGAAACAGGGTCATAATGTGACTACCATTGGTGTTTTTGTGGATTCTGAAAAATCATCCAATTTGCATAATATTTATTTGGATAAATTGGCTGTAATGGACGAAGAGGAAGATATAGACTTGTTTGAATTCGGAGAAACAAATCTCTTGTTCAATTTAATTATGATGATTAATATGTATAACGGAGCTTATACTTATACAAAAGAATCAAAAGGCTTTCAAACCTTATTAGACTACCCAGATGATTTCAAATTTGATCTCATTATTTGGGATCACTTGAGCAGTCCCGTCTTTATGATATTTTTCGACAAATTTCCAACAGCCAAAGTCATAAGTGCAAGCGCATACCCCGTTTTCTATCACACCAATTTCATCACTGGGGCTCCTTTAAATCCATCCTTCATTCCATATCATCTTAAATCGAAACTAGAAAATACTTTTATGGATCGATTAGAAAACTATGTATTCCTAATGATTGAAGATTATTTCTTAAATAAATATTTAATCACCAAAATTGAGAAAGACCTTCGAAAAGACTTTCCAAAAATTGCTTCAATTAGAAATCACATTAGAAGAACTCTTATCCAATTGGTCAACTACAATCCAACCTTGGATTTAATTCAGCCAATGATGCCCAGTGTTATTCCAGTTGGAGGTCTTCAAATTTCTCCTCCAAAACCCCTTCCTGAAGATCTAGAGCAAATCTTCCAGAATTCTAACAAAGGCGTCATTTTATTTTCACTTGGAAGCAACATTAAAAGTGAAGATTTGGGCACGGAAAGACTGACTGAAATCAATGAAGCTCTTAAGCTCTTCCCAGAATATACATTCTTGTGGAAGTTCGATGACTCAAAATTAAAATTAGATCTACCAAAGAATGTTTTCATCAGAAAGTGGCTTCCTCAAAACGATATCCTTGGTCACAACAGGACAGTCCTCTTCATGTCCCACGGAGGAGGTCTAAGCATTCAAGAAGCAACTTGGCATGGGGTTCCTATCATCGGATTTCCACTTTTCATGGATCAGTTCCCGGTAACTAAGTATTTATTTAATATTTTCTGTATTAGCAATGCTGAGTCATTATTCACAAATTTAAGTAATAAAATTAGATCACAATGTTTGGATACCAAAAAAATGGATCTATTTTTTGTATTAAGTAACGAATCCAAAAAATTGTTCTAATCAATTTTTGGTACTTATTTAAATACAGGAGTTTCAGTGCAAGGAGTAAACCCCCTTACAACAAAGTATATTTGTTACTGTAAACCAGAAATTCATTCTAATTCTTCGTTTTACTATCGAAGACCTACAAAAGTTGATTGTCCCGTAAAAATGTCTCAAAAAGGACTATCTGCGATCTTTCGGGCCTCCATAAAATATTTATGTGCTAATTTAATTTTAATTCCCCGGTTTTGAGAGGAATGTGCAACAGTGATGGCAAAGTATAATTTCGGGTTTGTTGCACTTGACCATACAAACTACATTTTGTTTTGGATTGTTGTAGGTAATGTTAACATCTCTTAACAATTTACTACTTGACTGTTCCTTGATAATTTAAAAGGGGGTAAAACATAGATATAACCTTCTTCCTATTTCACTCCTTCCAATTTTGGTTTCCTGTGTTGTGCGTATCTCTTAACCCAGGCAGGGGCCATCAATTTTGTTCGCGAACATTATTTATATCACTGCGAACCAATTTCTAAACGTGCAAGATTTCGTTAGCGTATACTTTTCAAACATCATGCTGGTCTCCTATTGCTATCATTAACCCGATAAAGTGGCCAGACATATACTGCCCTCATGTATAGTGCTTAATGGCGGGTCATATAACACTTTTATCCTTTTATTCATCTTTTATCCTTCTATACAAAGTTTGGATTGCAAATTCGAATACTATTTTCACTAATCGAATAACGAATAATTTCGAATATTCGAATAATTTACTTATCTTAATTAATCAATTTTTTAATTAATTTTTCATTGTAAAAATAAAAAATGAATATGTATTTTTATTACCAAAATACAATGGAATAGTTAGAAGTTAAAAAATTAGCATTTTAGTTAATTCATTCATTATTAAAATTGAAATTAATTTTTAATAATATTAACAGAAAACGCAAATAGACGATGTTTCTTTTCGATTTTAAAACATAAATTATGAAGTGTGTGATCTCTCATTAGGTACCAAATAGGTACCCAAACAAAAGTATGCTTTAAAGTACTTTCCGATTATTCAGCGCTCATGAGAATACCTTTTTTTATTATTTTTGTCCTCAATATATACCATGAAATCCATCACTTTCAAATTGCATTTATAGCTAAAAAATTTTATTTGTATTTAATATAGTAAGCATGAATTTTAAAGTTCCGCTGTTAAGAAATCGCTGTCTCGATGAGGGTTTGTTTAATAGGCGGTCAGAATTTTATCAAATTATTCATCATTTCAATATCTATGTGGCTGAAAACAATATTGATTTTAATATCATTCAGAACCTTTGGGCGTAGGATTCCAATCTATATACGTAAATTCTTTCAATCATGCCGAACATACCATTCCAACATGTTTAAGTGTCTAAAATCAAATTAATTTCTATTCTGAACTATAGTTTTAGGTTGTTCTTCAATACATTTGAAAGTTTTGTCGTTAAATAATGTCTACCTAAACATGCACTTTACTGTAACGTGTTTTAACCAAATGCTATTACTCTTATAAATTAATTTCTCCGATGAAATTTTTGATTCATTTCAATTATTTTAAATAAAAAATTCAACTAAAAGTTATAATTTTCAAATAAAATTCAAATAAAATTTTATTATTCGAATATTCTTTTTATTTATGACCGAATATTCGAATACTAAAATGGCTCCAAATCGGCCGAATAATTGAACATTCGAATATCGAATAATTCGATTTGCAATCCCTAATCCAAACGCCCCTCGGATTATTTAAATAAATTACTATATTAATATTTATAAAGAAATGTTGTTATGTAGGGAGAGCTAGGACAAATTACGTGGAGGGGCGTATTGTTGTCCACCATACACCTAATGACGCGTTTTCATGCATCTGGACAATTATCTTATTCATATGTTTTATTTGCTTCCTAAACCGACCAATCAATAACCAATCTTTAAAAATTAGTTTTAATATCAACATTATTATATTTTAAAGTTAATTTTTAAATGTCTCTAATAAAATAACAATGTGAGAATCTATCTATTAGTAAATAAATATCAACAACAATATTTTTATATACAATAGAAGTTTGGTTTACATGTAAAAGGTTTTTTAAAAATTTACGGATATAATGACGCCCTTATATAATTTAAGAAATTGTATTCGGCTATAATGAATGACATGCTTGAAGTGATTTGAGAAAATAATGAAACTATTTATAGGGATATTATGTTAAATATTTATTTTGATTTATTTCCTCTTTTAATTTCTCTTCTTCAATGTAAAACGAGTTTAATTTTGTTTATTTGCTTCAATTCGCCTTGTATGACGTCCTCTTAGTATGGTGTATTTTTCACTTCCCTTTGATGTCAATATAACCGGATTCTACAGTTATTGTAGGAAAATGGTCCATGTTGCTCTAATTAATTTTGTGATCAAACTTTATAATAATTAGTATTTCTGCCTCTTTTTTAAAAATTAATAATTAATTTTACAATTCAGCGCATTTCGCTTAGTAATCATATCTCTCATCCAGTCTTCTTCTCGTCCCAATTCGCCAAAAAGCACCTCCCTGGGCCAATCATATCTGCAGCACCAAGTCCTCTTATGGTCAACCGTTTCCTGACCGCCATCATATCGCACACTCTACAGCTCCTGTTCATCCAGTTTGATTCTCTTCGATCAAACTTTTTAAAGAAAATAGTTATATTCGTTTCAAGACGCATTAAGTTTCGGTTTTCAAAAAGGAATTCTGTTTCCGCTAGGAGACGAAGTCGACGACGCGAATAGCTGGTCGAATGCTATTTTTCCCAATTTTTTTTTGTATAATAGCTCAAAAACTAATTAAATATTTATATGGGAAACATAACTTTGATGCTCTGGGAGCTTTTTGTAGTTTTAAAAAATATAAACATAACATTTAATGAAACATTTTGATGTTTTATTCTTCATACTTGAATAGGAAGAAGAAGTCGAAAGATGAGATGTTTTTTTAATGAATTTGTATCTTTTGATTTCTATAGTACATTTCATGCATGTATTCATTCAGTTTTCAAGTTGTGATGATTATTATGTTTCATTTAGAAAAGTTTCACTTTTTATTGAAGTATAAATTATTGAAAACAAGTACTTTTCATATAAAAATGGGGAAAAAGAATTTTTGCCTTTTAATTTCAGTAATACACATAAGAACTTATGTCCACCTCAGGTGCAACATAATTTCAAACGTTGTTTGTTTTGAAGACGAGGAAAACTTATTAAAACATAAAAACTTAAACATTATGAGTCCTTCGATACGTTGTTTGTTTTTACTTACAATTACTTACAAATTTGTTCAATAACCCAGCCGTTGGAAAATAAAACTAACTTTCCTTCCTTCAAAATATCACTTTGATACAATCTAAGGAATGATGTCGGGGATATCCATTTTTTCACTTCCACGGATATTTATCAGAAATTCTAATGAAGCAACTTTGTGTTTTTAAAGGCAATATTAAAAAATGTACATCTAAATATTAAAAGTTAGATTCAATAATGAGTATAATTTTTATATTCGTATTGATATTGATTATAAAATGAACATCCAATCCAACAATAATAATTACGAGGAAAGGTCAATTGAATTCGAGTTGCATGGCGCTTTCATTGCAATATTTTTTGTACATTTCTCTAGTTAGACGCTCAATTTTCCAAGTTTATTCAAATCGGACTTATACTCGTAGTTTTGTTTAATCGACAACATTTTGAAAAAGCAATAACGTGATTCGATTTTTGATTTTGGTACGAAAATCACTGAGTAAAATCAAAGATTGGCTGCTATTTAGGAGTGCCTATGACAACTTGGAAAAATGGTTGATGCTGTTTAATCACAATTCAAATAACTTTTTCATCATTAGTTGATCGTTAGAAATCCTTTATTTGAATAATACCAAGTGCAAGAAACAGTCGATCTTTTGGCAATTACCTGCTTCACAACTTCTGTGAGGTCGCGCTTTTGGTGGGGCTCCTGTTTCTGTAAACAAACCTGGTTGAAGTCTCAAAATAACAACACCGGCGATCTTCAGTTAGATTTAGGTTTATTTACAGTGGTTAAATCCATGGGTGAACTACAAAAAACTGTATACAAAAACTTAGTAATTTACAAAGTATTATTTACAATATTTACATCTTGTGCTCCTTCTATAAAGTAATCCAACAAATTTTCCTAAATTAATAAGTAAAAAACAGTGTGGTTTAGGTTTAGGTATTATTTTTCAGTTGAGGATTTCTCAATAGTTTCAGGAGCAGGTTCATTTTATCACTAATTCCAATTAAGGTTCTCACTAATTGCGGGCACGGGGCGTTCTCTTCGCACGTATTTGTTTCTCCCTTCCACAATAATGAGCCTTATAATTTTAATTCTCGATCAATAGAATAAACTAGCAAAGGTTTTAAGACACCAGTCTAATTGTTTTCAGTATTCAAACTAAAAAATGTGACACGCTGAACTAAACTCTTAGACGAATTAAGAGCTAAGAGCCGCCAAATAAGCATATTTTGCTGTATTTTAAGAAAACTAATTTATATTTCAATTAAAAAAACTAGAGGAACGTAAAACTATTAATATATTGTATATTGAAGTAAAAGAAAATAAGCTTAAAATATATTAAAAAATTACAAAAAATGTTTTAATTTAATACCCTTTTCTAAAAACTTATTCACCCGCCCTCGTATTATTGAAACAGGAAATTTATGCGAACAATAACAACACGATCATTCATCAGAGTTGATAAAGCAAAGAACTAATCAAAACAAAAACTATGTGTAAACCGGTTCGTCAGTTTCAATTTGCAATTAGATAAACCAATTTGTTTTAGTGTTTTTCTAATCTCTAATCATTTCTAATTGATCATATGTCTGGCAATATGTGGAGAGTTTTTGTGTTTTTGGCTCTGTTTATACATTTATTGAAATTAAGTGACTGTGAAAACATTTTAATGATCGAAGGAATTCCCTCTCCAAGTCACCATATTTGGACAAAAACGATTTACATGGAATTGGTGAAACAGGGTCATAATGTGACTACCATTGGAGCTTTTGTAGATTCTGAAAAATCATCCAATTTACATAATATTTATTTGGATAAATTGGCTGTACTGGATAAAGAAACCACCGGAGACCCCCTTGCATATGGAGAAACAAATTTCATTTTCAATTTAATCATAATGGTGGATTTGTATCTTGAACTTTATAATTACGCAAAAGAATCAAAAGGCTTTCAAACATTATTAGACTACCCAGATGATTTCAAATTTGATCTCATTATTTGGGATCACTTGAGCAGTCCCGTCTTTATTATATTCTTCGACAAATTTCCAACAGCCAAAGTCATAAGCGCAAGTGCATACCCAGTTTTCTATCACACCAATGTCATCACTGGGGCTCCTTTAAATCCATCCTTCATTCCATATCATCTAAAATCGAAACTAGAAAATACTTTCATGGATCGATTAGAAAACTATGTGTTCTATATGATTGAAGATTATTACTTAAATAGCTATTTAATCAACAAAATTGAGAAAGATCTTAGAAAAGACTTTCCAAAAATTGCTCCAATAAGAAATCATATTAGAAGGACTCTTGTTCAATTGGTCAACTACAATCCAACCTTAGATTTAATTCAGCCAATGATGCCCAGTGTCATTCCAGTTGGAGGCCTTCAAATTGCCCCTCCGAAACCCCTTCCACAAGATTTAGAGAAAATCTTCCAGAACTCAAACAATGGTGTCATTTTATTTTCACTTGGAAGCAACGTCAGAAGTGAAGATTTGGGCACTGATAGGCTGACTGAAATCAATGAAGCTCTTAAGCAATTCCCAGATTACACTTTTTTGTGGAAGTTCGATGACTCAAAATTAAAATTGGATCTACCAAAGAATGATTTCATCAGAAAATGGCTTCCACAAAACGATATCCTTGGTCATAATAAAACAGTCCTCTTCATGTCCCATTGTGGAGGTCTAAGCACTCAAGAAGCAACGTGGCATGGGGTTCCGATTATCGGGTTTCCAGTGTTTTTGGACCAATTCCCGGTAAATTAATTTATGCATATAATATTTTATACAATTACCATGTCCCCATCTGTAAAAGAAAGTATTTAAATTAATTTTAGAAATTACATATTGAAAAGTTCGCCATTGGAGATTTGACTATCATAACGTGAGTTCTGCTTGTAGAAAAAGAGAGTCAAAATCTACAAAATAATTTGTATTAATGTCAAATTAATTTTAAATGGTAAATTGCAAATTTTTTACTTTTCCGTTATAAAGATCATCGAGATACGAAGAAAGCAAACCTTTTTCATTTTATTGTGGTATTAATAGGTTTGTAAACAAATTTTTGTCACGCTGGGGTGAAAAATCCGCTTTTTACCTCGGAAATGATGAAAAACTTGTCTAATGACTTTCACCCTCGTTTCTTCATTATTTTTACACCCAAGTAGGACAAATAACTATTTGCCTTAGCTATATTCGTATAGGGAATTACGTTTATCTACATTTGTCATTGTTTTCAATTTGTTATACACTGTGTTTCATCCTTTTACGACAGGTAGCTTTTTTTCTCCCAATGCGCTAACAAGAAAGGGTTTTGGTGATTTTTTAGACTGAAATATTTGATAATCTAATGTTCAATATATACAGCTCCTTCTTCACGTTTTCTGTATTCGCGGTTACATTATTTGCGGACGAGGACATTGAGAATAATTCACTTTTTATGCTTAAAATTAATTAAGCTTGTATTTAGAATTTTGTAGAGGATTATTTCAAATTTGTTACTCAAATGGAATTAGACGCGGCAAAATGCATTTTACTTTATAGAAAAAAAATTTTACTTTAATAATTACAATTTTTTAATTGAATTATTACATAAACGAGTGATGGGCTTATATTATAATAGGAGGACCAGAAATAATTTCAAATTATCTAGGCGGGCCTAATAAAAACACCAACTTATCGAAGCGAGAAGAAAAAAATTGAAAAAGTGTAAGTTTTTATAGGTAAAATTAATTTTTGATTTGTGTAACACGCAATGCAAAAACTGTAATTCTGCTCTAGGAACCCAGAAAATATATATTAACATATGTGCAATTACCCTACTTTTATTCAAAACGATGTCGCAGAGCGGGCCGTAGTTTGCCTATCAATGGCATAAACAGTAAAATCGTATTTAATATAAAAATTAAAATATAATTAATTTTATTTAAATTTTAAGATATATTATGTAACAGTTGTTTGTTGCCACATTGATATTCCCCAAAAAAAAGTCAATTCATATTTGCGGTATTTTTACAGCTTGAAATAATAAGAAAAATATAGAACATTCCCGAAGCATGGATATAAGGCCTAAATTTGAAATTTTAAAAACAATATTTCACACATTTTTAGTTTTTAATTTTTATATTTTTCAATGGTATTGATAATCATATAACTTAAATTATACATAGAAAATCTCCATCTCAAACTTTGAGTTTTTTTAAAAATAAGTCTAGGCTTCTAGTCCTCCATCTGACCATACTTCGGGAATATTCTACAAGTAAAGAGTCTATTTACCATGTTGTTGTGGTAAATAAGGAAATAAAGGAATAAGAAGCCGCTTCCCTATTTTACCTTTTGTAATGTTTACATTATAGTAGCCAACGCTTCTTCTATAATCGTACAGTATTGAATAAAGTATAATTCAATACCAGCATACAATTACAAGTGTAAATACACAAGATTAGTACTTTGTACC
>JXOV01020684.1:7418-22670 GCA_001014945.1 Clogmia albipunctata
CGTGCATCTGGACAATTATCTTATTCACATATTTTATATGTGAATAAGGGCTACAATCCCCGAGCGGGTTCTGCGCCCAACAACCAATAACCAATACAAAGTGTAGCTTAGAACTACGTATAATTACAAAATATTCTTAAAATTATCTTATTTCTTACCTATGCTAAATTGTTGATTTTCATCATAAACCTAAAGATATTATAACCAATCATCACTTAGGGTAAGCTCGTCTATTGTTTCAGACCTCCTTATAAACCGTTTTAATCTCATATTCATGAAAACTACTAGGTAACTCTATTTGAGACTGGAGTAAATCGTTTATAAATCTAGATTTTTTTTCGACGAGACAACAACGATTACAGATCTATGTTTAAACGATTGGTTATACGTAATTCATTTGCCAATCTTTCACAATTGACACTTGAATATCATGTCTTTGAATCAATATTTGTTATGATGTGATAAGAACCATGAGCAAGAGATTTTATATAGAGCCTATGTATTGACAGCTTTTTTGCCACCAAAACGTTCTACGAAGAAGATCATAGTCCTTTCTTACCTTGGTTCAGTATCCAGTTTTTGAATGGCAGCCAATTACTAGTAGAAAGATCTTTTCGGCCCTAAGCACTACATTCAAACTTTTAAAAACTTGTCTGAGTCGAACAAATAGTATTGACGGTATTAGTTGTTCAACAGTTGATGTCTCCAGATTAGCCTTATGAATGTAATTCAAATATTAAGTCATATTAATTGATATGATGAAAACAAGATATGAGTAAATATTGGAAGTAAAGCAACTCCTTTAAGAAAAATAAAGTATACGAATCAAAATATTAAAGATTTACTGATTAAAAATGTTAAATAATTATTTGAGTCTTATTCTGTAGAAATAGTAGAGTTCTGCAGTAGTTTAGTTAAGATACTTTTCCGTGATTTATTAGCATACGAGTATGTTTGGGGTTGTATTTGAAATTTCTTCTAAACTATTATTTTTTCAATTTTTTATTATATTTATGGTTAGTTTATATGAATATCATAAATAGTTACATCCATATATTTAACAATAAATACATTATTAATATTTATATTTAAAATTTGAATATTTATTAACGTTAAACTATTACTTTAAATAAATGAAAGTTTGACGGTTTAAGACAATTCTCTTTTATTCCTTTCCAATAAGAATGATCAAATTTTTAGAAAAGTGTACTAAGATTTTGTGACAACTTCTAAAGCGACATTCTTGAGGATCAAGAGTTGAAATTAATTAGCCTATCGATCGTCTCAGTATCACATTAGTGAAACGAGTATTTTAAAACGTTTTTTCGAAACTCGTTTTGAAAGAGCACTGAAATTTATCTGAATGAATTATTTCGATAACGACAAACGACCAGTCTCTAGGTCAGTTTCAGAGAGAAACGGACTAGGCTAAGATTCTCTAATATTAAATACAACACATGGGCTGCTGATAAATCGCAAAGCCCATAAATTTCCGAATTTATAGCCCCATCGCGCGACGTGTGAGACATTTCGAAGCAAGGTTAAAAGACTATTCGTCCCGCCATTTAATTAAAAATTCGTCCAAGTCGGAAGTGTGTAGATTGTCTAGTGTCTGTGATTCATTAGATGTCTAAACCGACGATTATACCTATGATACATAGCGTAGACATAGACAAAGTCTGCATGAATTGGGCTCAAGTTTTCCATTTTTAAATTATTAATAAGACGATAAAAGCAATTAAATTTGAATATATTTGGTGTTTGTAGACGACGACGATGACGGACCGAGGAGTATAGGGTTGTCAACTCTTTCTTTGTTACAAAACTATTCGTAGCAATTCCATATATTGATTTGAGCTCTGTAGTTTTTGCACTAATCCAATGATGGGCAAACTACGGCCCGCGGGCTAAATCCGGCCCGCCGAGGTAGTCAATCCGGCCCGCGAAATGATTTTAAAAACCACATAGGGTAAATTATATATATTGAAAAAATATATTTTTTGTGTAAATAGAAGAAAATTATATTTTTGAAGTACGACATATAAGCATATAATACTATGGAAAATAAAAAATTAGCTTGTCATATATAAAATTATTTTCTTTGTTTTCATTTTTTTGCGAGATAATTTGTGTGTATGATCCGGCCCGTCGAGATATTTTGGTATGCCATCCGGCCCTCCTCTTAAAATGTTTGCCCATCACTGCACTAATCTGTAAAAGCTTTTCCAAGAAGAAATTCATAATATACAAACATTTTTTGCAATCCCACATGGAAAAGCTTGTTTTTCGATATGATTTTCGTAATGATAACATCCCCGCCCTTAATTGTCGAACAATTATTATCGTCATTTCCATTTGTTCGACGCATTCAGGTTTTCAAAGCTTGGATGGGCGTATGTTCAAAAATATAGCCGGATCTTTCTGCAAGTATTTAGTTATTGAGAATTGGATACTCAAAGAATGCTGAAAGTGGCTGGTTCTTTTGGTATTGTGTGTTCTGTTTCGGTGGCAAGAATACACGTATGTCACTAAATTGGCTGTATATAAAATCATTTATATAGGTTAGGCCCTGACCGGTAGCGATTGTTGGGTCATTGAAAGAGAAAATTATGGATTAAGACATATTTTGCATTACTTTTTACAATTTGTATTTTATTAGTGTGCCGATTAACAATTTCACAGACTCTTTATTTATTTACCATACGTCTACATCTTTTATAAAGATGGTTAATTTTTCGATTTCTCCATAAAGATCATACCTATATATGTCAATCCGTAATTACTGTATAAATTATTAACTTTGAACTCCGTCTTTAAAGTGTTCAGATAAATACTGCCTTAATACTGTAGTTAATTGCGCGTTGGGCTCAATTTTTTTTATTCAATCCCTTAGATCCAAGACTTTATTAATCTTCATTATCTTAAATTATTGTCATAATGACTTATTACATAAAGGAAAATATCGTTTATTTCTGTAAATTTACTGTAGGTATTGTCTATTTTAAATAAGGGCTACTGGAGCAGCGAGAACAAGCAACGAATATTGAAGACAATAGTGCGGTTGACAACCCTCTCTTGGTGGAGTAGTATAGAGCCGGTATGCATTACGAAATCGCTCGATCCAACCGACGAAAAGTCACCGGCCGCCTGGACAAATGAGTAAATACCGACAGAGCAATTGGTTAAACAAGAGCCAAAAAGGCAATGAATTCTAAATTTTGGAGTATCCAGCACATACTTATACATCGGCATATATAATATAAAGAGAGACACACAAGACGATAGTTGAATAACTTTTGTAAGTCAAGGTCGTTCAAATTATATCAATGCCAATTCGAATATGTAAAATCAAATAACACAACGAGGATTTTATGTCTTTAAGTGGGATTTTTAGCACACAAATACACGGACAACAGACTATTAATTTAATTATAAAGAAGGTTTGGAGGAAGATCTCAGACCATCTCTAATACAGACAAAACCCACTCTAGGAAAAGGTGTATAATGTGTTTTGTTTATTTTAGTAAATGGCGGTGTGTGCCTCCATTATATTTCATTCATGATCGCATAATTCTATCTATGATGGATGAATTTTGTGTGCTTTGTCTGCCTTGTAATAACAATAGACTAGACACAGCAATTCCTAAAAGAAATTAAATGATTTTTGCGTCATACTTAATTCGAGTCTAAAAATATAATTGAAATTAAAAGGCTGATTGAGCAATAAAACCATTTTATATAGTAAAAATCCCCAAGATCACACGTTTAAAAAAACAAAATAAACCATTTGCTAGAGTACTAAAAGATGCTGTAACAGAGAAAAAGGGAGATGTTTACGTAAAGTTCTATTAATATAACTTTTTAATTAAGAAAAATGGATTAACTAAAAAATGAATGGAAGAAAAAAGTATAATACATAATTCAACTTATAAATCTCATTTGGCTCTTTATTTAAAGGGGGGAAAAGCCAACATTAATTTCAAGAAAATTAAAGCTATAAATTAATCACTTTCTTCCTTAAACAACTGCAAAAATTGTAGTTTGAAGATGAACCTTTGGAGGAACCTCAAAATGAATTATTATTTTCGTTATTCTTTATGAGTCTCCGTTCCTTTGTTGTGTTTTTTGAAACACCTGTACCATAAGAAATTTTGTTTTGGATTCTCTTCCTCTCCTTTTGCTTGCTGATTCTTGTTGGCCCATTTTTGAAACTTGTTTTATTTTTCTTTCACAATAATAGTAAATATTCACTTCTTCTCTTCTTGGCGGTGTCAATGGGTGGACTTTACGTGGGATGCCCGAAAATTTTATACTTTTTTAATAACCGAATTTGCCTTTCAAATTAGCAACGGTTTATGGTAATCTTTTTTAGAAACTATCCTTATAAAAAATAGTCATTTATGTTATAAGATTTATAAAGTCAGTAGGACAGTTCCTAAATGAAATTCACATATTATAAATTCAGGAAAATTTTTAAAAATATATTTTATTTGATGATTTTTGGAGACATAAAATTAATATTACAGTACTGATATCTCTTCTGTTTAAGCCGTTTTCGCATTACAATCACAACTTTTAACTTTGAATTTACAGGATATCTCTTTTAGAAAAAGAAATATTACGAGGGGAATGTTTATCATTGGATTTTTCAAAATTAACAACATATAGGATTATAATTTAAACTCTGAACATTGCAATTCACATGTTGATCCGCTTTGAATTTCTCCGTGCAGTAATTTAATGAAAATTATTCCTGAAAATTTACCAGGTAATATCTTTAATATTTAACGCAATTTATTAATAGTAAATATAATATTAATAACATTTAAATATATTTCTTTTAATATAAACAAAATAATAAGTAGTTCTTACATTATACCATTGCCGTAAAGTAGACCTATACTTAATTGGTGAGCGGTGCTGAATGTTGGGTGTAATTTTACCTTAACCTACCTTACCCTATTCCTTTTGCCATGTGATTATTTTTAGCAAGAAATTTAAGTTTTTATAATTTTATAATAGGGCTGAATGGATGCAACTGCGAGAAAAATTGGGTTTCAAGAATATTGCCAAATTATCGAATGCTGAAATGTATAATCTGTATTCCAATTGCAGCAAAGGAGCAAACACCCTCACAACATGTTCCTATAAATACTACAGTCCCTGTCCTGGAAAGTGGCTAGACCTATACTGCCCGAGTGTGCGGTGCTGATTGGCGGGTATTATCTATACCAATCCAAAGGTTCCTCAGATCATTTAAAAAAATATCTATAGAAATTAGTTAGTTAGGGTCAGAAATGGTGTTAAGCAGGGAGAGCGGTNAATTGCTGTGCTGAATGGCCATGTACCAAAGGTTCCTCAGAAATATCGTTAGGAATTAGTTAGTTAGGGTCAGAAATGGTGTTAGGCAGGGAGAGNGATCATTTAAAAAAATATCTATAGAAATTAGTTAGTTAGGGTCAGAAATGGTGTTAAGCAGGGAGAGCGGTTCTTCGTCCACTAACCACTGACTAATTCATTTTTTAAAAAGGGTATCCTGTAATTTACGTAGTTAATAGTTGTAATTGCAATATGAAAAGGTGTTTACTTTATTATTAAGTGGGGATCTCAGTTTCAGAATAAAAAATATAGAATCAGAATATTTACTACCAACATTTTACTTTTCTTATTTGAGAATTGATTATTAAGTAAAGAAATTTTAATGTGTGAAAGAGGCACATACAAAAGAAAACATACGTGTTTTATAAATTCAAAAATGGTTGCGATTTATTATGATAAATTGTTTAAATTGCATAAAGTCTAGTATAGAACACGGTCTATAAATAAACACATGGATCTACTTTAAAACAATGATGTCTTTCAGATTTGAGTATTATAAAATTACATTTTAAGGTAAAGTACGAGTATAAAACTTTTACTAGAGGATAACAATTCCCACGATGATTTTATCTNTTGAGTATTATAAAAGTACATTTTAAGGTAAAGTACGAGCATAAAACTTTTTCCAGAGGATAACAATTCCCACGATGATTTTATCTTCTCTATTTAAATATTAAATTGAAGTAATAAAATATCATGAATACAAGATGACTTTTAATCACGGACTTATTGATCAACCCCGCTATAAACTCATACAACACGATTGTAAAAAAAACTGATCAGATGATTTTCTTAATATTCGCGAATACATAATAGTCATTGTGGTTATTAATATTCAGATATTATATACAAGATGTTCTTTTTCGGTACTTAGTAATGGATTTATTGGCATGGGGTTTTAAAAATAAAAATAGTCCGTTGTTCGTGATTCGTAAAATTGCCAAAATTAGACGAAAAAATAATTCACGATCAAGGCTTTAAATAGGGTGCAATAAATTCCAATTAAAGGCAATACATTTTCGGTAGAGATAGATATATTGCCTTTTAAATTGAATGAGATAGAGAAGGGCAGGAATATTTTCTGATTAAGAATTCAGAGATTTAATTATAGAGCAAATTCCCTTCCCCTTGGCCCCCCTCATCTACCATTCATTTACCGAACATTCCGATCCAAGAGCTAGAGGAGATCTAGTCTCATCTCACAAAATCCAGCAATTCTCGGAAACTTAACTGTGTTGAAACAATTTCCATTCTTCCACGAATTTTATTGGAAACAACCTAAAATTTTTTTTTCGGTTTCGTTTATATTGTATTAAATTGAACGACATCTAAAAAGATCGCGATCCCACTTGGAACAAAGTTAGATTTAAAATTAACGTTTCGTCGACTTTGCCGTTGAGATGAGGAGCGTGCGGAGCAAAAAAGAGACCAGGAGAGGCCATTTATCACCATGACGATTCCTCAAAGTGTCTGTGTGTGTTGTGTATCGAATAGGGAAATGTAACGCCAAGATTCTATTTTCTACGATTCTGGATTTACTTTCATCCGACCAGAAAACATTTTTAAAACTGTCGTCTGACTCGTCGTCATGGTTTGTCATTAACTGGGGAATAGATATATGTGATCGTCGTCGTCGTGATCTTTCAGGTGAAAGGAGGAGTTCATAGCAAGGGGGAAATCATCATTGACATGCTCAGAGTTGGGCGATTACTGATTAGATAGAAATTAAATCGGTAATGGTCTTGAAAGAAAAGTAATAATCTCTCTCTAATGGAAGGAGAAGGTTATAAAGAGAAAGACCCTCTTTTCTTCCTCAAAGACAAGTCAAGTCTAGTTAAATTATAACCCAGAGTGTGTTTTAAGGATGGATATTATTAAGATTGGATTCATCTCTATCTTCTAGACAGTAATCACTCTAAAATTGATAGAAATAAACAGTCATAAACTAGTGTGGGAAAGAATTTTTATTAGGCAATTCTTTCTTTAAATACTACCTTTTATTTTGCAATTAACAATAAAATACTTTGATAACCGTTTTATTGTTATTTCTTTCATTAAATGAATTCAATTTGGTTTATCTATAAATATATTCGTAGTAAAATTTAATATTGTTTAACAAATATTGAATATCTTGAAGCATGGAAATCCCACTCAATTCATCTTAAATTGCTGTTTACTAGTTTGCAATTGCAGATTTGTAATATATGATAATATTATGCAAAAATCGTGTATTTAAAACAATGAAGACTGGAAAATCCTAAATGACAAATAATTGTTGGATTTTTTATTCATTTCAAGTTTTAAGTAAGTATAGAAGAAGTAATAAATTCCATAATACTATTTATTCATTTTTAAAAGAAAGTATGATATAATGAACTGTTTTTTTCCATAAAAACCCATAAATAGATTTAAAGTGAGATGAGTAAATATTGAAAATATAATTATGAATACTTAAGGAGGACTTTCCTTTTTAAAAGTCAATTTGAGAGAAAACCAAACAAAGGTTCATTAAACCCATTTGGAAAAGTTGAAACTGTTTAACCACACATGACATCGCTCGCTCAGAATAGCATCTAAATTAGTATTTGAAGAAGGTTCTGAAACTGATAAGAATAGAGGTTTGAACAAGGCGAGTCCATAAAACCATAGCCAAATTTATCACACACAGTAGTGTATCATATCAAACATTAGACTGAGAGCGATAAATCACTCAGGTACTTTTAAATAATATTATTATTATATGACTATTTTTATAACCACCACAGAATCTTTGACATCTCCAAAAAGGTAGTGTTTGTGTATCTCCACAGACTTTTCCTAATAAAAATATCTTAAAATGAAAGTTATTTGAATTAATTTAAAGCAGTATGTCTCTCTTTTTAAACATATAAGCTATTTAGTTTATATCATTTTTAATTAAAAAATGGGATCATTCTTAAGAGTTTAAATGAGAAACAAATAAATAGGAAATCTAAGAAATTGAGATGTGGATATGAGTAACCTTTTATTAATCTGGTCTAGACTCTAGACACTCAATCTTTTGGGGGCCATGACACATATTGCCCAATTTTAACGATAAAATGAAGGGGGTCTGTATTTTTTGCTGAGATCTGGTCCTAATGAGGGGACCCCGATATTTCATTAACAAAAAACGGTTTTTAAACATGAGGTTTCAATAAATTTAACTGGAAAAGTGGTGAGTCGTAGGAGTGCCTTAACTGTATCTAGGTAATAATCAAATAAAAANCCTTAACTGTATCTAGGTAATAATCAAATAAAAAATTCACATGCAAAAATGTCTTGTAATTTCTTTTGCGATGCCAAAAATTCCTTGTTAGTATCACTATTTCTATGATAAAAAAATTTCAATTTAATGCACTTCAGGGATATAAAAAATATCGGATGTAAAATAAAAATCTATGTTAGTAAGTAAGATCAGCCATTTTTCAGAGAGGATTCGAGCCACATGCGAGTTTTTTTGTTTTTTAGTATTACAGCCGAGATGAATATATTTTTGTTATTCCTCTTAAAAGAGGCCTAAAATAGTTATTTGTGCTACAAGGGTGTAAAGTCAACTGTTGTCAACGACTGAAACATTCGAGGACATAACGTTTTTTGCACTCCACTCATGCCAAGTACTGAAATTTTTACAATTTCACATTAAATTTCATTTACAAGGAAAATTAAAAAATTGACATGTTTCACAAATGTTTCAAGTGAAATCTTTGCTTGTAAAGTTACCGTTAACGGTTGGAATTCCTCTTAATTACTTGGTCATAAGGCAAATGCCTATTTTTTGTGACATGGAACATTTGTTTGCTTTAATTTATGTAAAATAAATTTCTATTTAAAGCAATATAAGGCTATTACTATAATTTACTTACATTACAGTTAAGCAGATTTTTCTGATATTTACGTCATGTGCCAAAAATCAAACAAAAATAGCCAAATTATATGCAGATGGCTGTTGAAACNATTAAATTATGGCTGTTGAAACGGTAAATATTAAAATTTTAAAACAGGAAACATTAATTAATTAGAAATATAGGCACGGTCCTATGGCATAGCCGAGACCAATATTTTGTGTAGTTTAAGGGCAACAATGGCGACCAAATTTTGACTTTGAGACATATTTGTTGGATAGTTTATGACATAGTGAAATAAAAATTCCTAATTTTCACTGAGTGCCATAAAGTGAAACATTACGAAACTCAAATGGAAACTCGAAATCCGTAGGTTTCGATACGGAAGTGCAAAAACTAATTTAAAAATTGTAAAGCTCACATTTCATGTTTAAATACAAAAGGTGCAGTTCTGTGGTTTAATTTTTCGAATTATTCGCCTATAGTCTAGTAGTAACGCACTCTACTGCTACCTTGGGAGGTATGGGTTTGAAACCAGGGCTTTTTTCAACCAGTCTAGGTGCTATAAATTGACTAATAATACACTAAACACATAGTCAATGGAAAGTACAAACCCGTTGGTTGAGGATGAGTCTCCCCATGTTTCTTACAGATATTGAAAAGGATTTTTTTTTATTTTTCTGATAAGTTTGTTCTTAGATGACTCTTCTTTTCACATGCGAAAACATTTAAAGTTTTGACTAGTGTGTTAAAATGACGCATTACGAAACTGAAATCGAAGTCGAAAAGCTAACCTTTTGGAACGGGAGTGCAAAAACTGTTTTTCAATTCGGAAATGATGAAAATATTGCCTTCGTATTTATGTATTATCTATTCGTTTCGTTCATTAAAAAACAGCTGACTATACCCTTGTACCACAATCAACTATTTTATGATGAGATTATTAAACATCTTATCACCATTTGTAGTTTTTATGACATCATCGTTATCATTTGCATATGTTGAATTACATATTAATTTAAAACCAAATTAAGTCCAAATCTAATAGTAAGAATTTAATTGTGTTTCATAAATCATGAGTTTAATTTTAGCTGCTTTAATGAGAAAAAGTGGGAGAAAAATTTGAACGGAAATTGAGTTTATCACCATTTTCGTATTTGATTAAAAGTTGCAACATTACGAACCTCAAATTAAAAGCAGAAGCTATTTTTTCGGTAAAATAATTATTTTTTCTGAATGAAGTCAGAGGTTTCGTGATAAATGAAACGTGTGTGTTGCCCACTAGTACTAAAAAGTAAAATTATGAAACTCGAATGAATATTAACTCACTTTTTTATAAACGATTATTTTTTAATTTTATTTATCAATTTTCAAAATTATAACATAATTTTATTTGATATCTAACGCCAATAATAAATTTATTCAATTAATTAAAGATTCTCCTGTGGCATAAATATTATAACTACATATTTTAGAAACATCTTAATACCAATTGTTCTTCTTATAAAACCATCTATGAAATTTTTATATGAAAACTCCAAAATACTTCACATAACTTTTTAGAATCCCGTATTTAAAGATTTACTTTCGACACTAGTGCTAAAAGTACGAGTCAAACGTTTTGGCACTACAATTCATAACGATAAAAACTCACTTTCCGATGTGAGATTATGAAAATTGAATCTATTTAAAGGTGTTACCTAATTTTCTGATCTCTAACAGCAATTAGAGTACTAATTCAATTTATTACAGATCGTGTGGTAAAAAAAGGTAATACCCCACATTGATAATCATTTTTCTTTGACGATATTTCCAGTTATCATCATCAAAATCTTATGTATACTATTCTGGGGAAGGATCACGTACGCTGATTGGAACATATATATACTCGAATTGTATATACGCCACATTAAGACATAATCATTGTAAATACTGAAATATTTGGGAGCGGTGAATGAACAAAAAACTAATGATAACACTATCAGCAGAGCATAAATCTTCAGTAGTCAACGGCGTATATATATGGATATATTTATTGGAAATTTATTGACGCAATTTTGACTAAATGCTAAGTAAACATTTACTTTTTACCAAAAAAAAAACTTGGATAAGAATCTTTTTCCATAATCTCTACTAGAACGTTCCCTCACATAGTTGAGAACGTCTTCCTGAAACCGAAAATAGAAGACACTATGAACATTTCGAAATTTCCTGAATTGAAGTATTGTATTATATTCATATGATCATATTACAAAATCTGACAAATATGACTACTGATCTTGTACATATATAAGTACTCCGTTTCATATTTAGCGCCAGTCAAAAAAATCATTCATATCTCAAAATGTAATAATAGAAATATAAGCTTATTTTTACATAAATGAAGAGATGTTTATTGATCATCGTCTAAGCCATAGAAGGTCCAGGTGTTTTGTAGGTGGTTAAAAAAGACAAAGATCTAAAGTCTATGAATATTTCTTGCATAAATTGTGTTTCATCCTTTTAAGACTGTTTACTATTTCTCATAATTGTAACAAATACATTTACAAAAACTGAAATGAATTATTGAACAAGTATTATCGTCAATTCTATTTGTTCAACGGACAAGTTGTTAAATCTTGGAGGAAGCTCACAGGTATAGAAATAACCGGATCTTTCTAGAAGTATTTTACTGCTATTGGAATATGGATACTGAGGAAAGTAATAAAAGGGATGGCCTTTTATGATGTGCGTTCATGGTAGTAATCACATCATAACAAATTTATAGATTTGCTATTCAATTATTAAAAATGGATAACTGACTAAATGGAATATTGTTAATTCTGATTACGAAAAACCACTAGTTTAAACCTAGACTGGTTACTTTTTTCTCATGTAAGAAGTATTATTTTAAATATATTTGTTGTTCATGACTTCACTTTTCACCATAAAATTGATTTTGAATTGATTTAAATAACAATTTTTTTTAAATTGTGCCGTTTTTTAATGAGGAAATGAGTGTAAAATACGAGCCGTTAGGGGAGTTTTTCATGTAAAATTCGTTTTTAACCCTAACAGAACATATTTTTTTTGTTGCATTTTCCTTAAAAATTTAAGGAAAACTTATTAAGAAAATATTTCCCTTTGCAACGGTCTTTATTTGAACGGTTTTCGAATACTATTTGACCATTATAACGGCCTATATTAAAATTGTACAGATATTTGCTCAAAATGGCGACGAAATTTTGACATTGAGGCATATATTGACTTTCTTTTTTTTCATAACTGAAATAAAATTTCAAAATCTAGTGCAAATTTTGCGACGCATTATGAAACTCAAACCAATATCGAAAAGTTAACATTTCGATAGGAAGATGCCAAAAACCATTTCTTAAAAATTATCATAGAAATTATTACTTTAAAATTAAATAAATATTTTATAAACTTTGTCATATTTTATGTTTTGGCCAAATAAATAATAGAATTGTATAAAATTGTTCCAGGTTGCATGACAAAAATCGTTATAATTCATTTTACTTATATATTGTATAGATGCACATTTTAAATATAAGTCATTTATTAGGTGTGTTACAATAATTCACATGCAAATATTTAATATCATTATATCAATAAATAATTAAAATACACAATCTAACCTGTCTGAAAGGATGAAACGGAGCGTAGAGGAAAATTGTTCCATTTCGATAATTTTTAAACAATTTTTATAATTTATTTAGTTATGAATTGAATTTATATTACGAATATTAGTTGATTATAATTTCAAAGCTAAGAGCTACATAAATTATGATTATTATATTCTAAATTATTTCAAATTAAAAAAAGTTATTTTCTGAAAAGGCAATTAGTGCCATCGAATAACTTCTTCAAGGGAAGCACTTTTCATAAATTTTGCATAATTAACGATATGTAAAATGTAAATTTTAAAATTATAATTCAATACAAATTTTCATTTAAACTGAAGTTGATGATAGTTTCCTAAATGGTTTACAAGGTTCTTATATTTTAATTATATTAATATACACAAATTAATCATGAATAAGATAATTCTGGACCTAAGTTCTTTAAAATTTTAGAGTTAATGGGACATTTATTAATAATAAATATTTATAAATAATTAGTTTAAAAGTTGAAATAATTAAATAATGTTATATTTTTTGCACTAGTAAGATAATGTTAAGGAAAACAGTGGTTGTTATTTTACAATTTAGTTTTCTCTTGAGAAAAGGAATTTAAAAAATCTAATCTATTCCCAGAGACCTCGTAACTTATTTACAAATTTACAACATTGTCAATAGAATCTAGAAAACGTGAGATTAAATTTACTATATTAGTTAGTTAAAAGATAGGAATTGCAACAACTTGGGGTTATATTTTACTTGCCCGAGTTTACACGAGTCTGTTATCAGTTTCTATTATTTGTAGGAAATATTGGTGTAACAATGTATATATTATTAGTTTAGAATTTTTTCCAGCCAATTTAATGGCTGTCGATTAAATCGGTCACTTGAACAAAATATTGAATGAAACATGCGACAAACGACAGCGGATCGTTTCTGTCCACACACTCCACATACGAGTTACATAAGAGAGAAGAGCCCGTCAAATGCATGACGCTTGTGTTGGTTAGTATATTTAATACCTAACCTAATTAGATAATTGTGCCATTAATGCTTCAGATTATCAAATGAACAGCAACAAGCATTTGGCGCCATTTAATTTCTTATCAATGCCGCCCGAATCTCTTACTCACCTTTGCCATATCACGCTTATTAGAAGCTATTTCGAGAATGTGAATTCAAAAGTACAAATTTATTTCACTGTAAATTAAGTACATTCATTTATTAAATTATTTCTGTGCAGATGATCTTTGACTTTGTATTTATTGTGGTATCAATTTTATATAAATAATTTACTTAATTATATGCAGAAATCGACTTTTTGTTCAATTTATTTGATACAAATTCTAGAAAATTATTTGATTAAAAATTGAATACAATACGAAAAGAGTTTTTTTTTGTTGTGCTATAAAGGTGTAAAGTAAGCTGTTTATTATCTAAGGAAGAACAGTGTGTAATAACGAGCTAAAGATGAAAAATAGAATAACAAATTATCATTAGTGAAAAAAGCAAAGTATGAAACTCAATTATAAAACAATTTAGAAATTTAGAAAAAAAAACAATTTAATATACATAGAATTGTAATTGAAAATATACAAGGCTTTGCTTTGTATAAAACTTGGCTTTAAATTATATAATAATCTTAAATCTTTATATCAAATAATACAATATAAAAAAAGTAACTTTTAGAATTTAAGAAAAATATTTATATTTAATTAACAATTAAAATAGTATTAAACATTGAGCCTAATCATTAAATTTCTTATTAGACTATTTTAATATATCTGATAACTAAAGTTCAATAAATAATAATTTACTTTATATAGTTCTGTTGAAAAATATTTACATTTTAGTGGCCAATGCTTCCTCTAGAAATTGTTTTATAATCGTACAGTGTTGAATAAAGTATAATTCAATAACCGCAGACAATTACAGATCGTGTAAATACACGAAATTAAATTAGTACTTTGTACCAAAATTCAACTACTTAAAATTATAATTTTTTATCTAAGTAGCCTAGAAGGAAAAAAAATATTTTGACGTTTTTCATGTCTCTATAATAAAGTAGGCCATGATTTATTAATCAATTTAATTTTTTTCACATTAAATGACAAAAAGTAAAGTTCTTCTTAAATGTTGATTATGGCTTTTAAATGTGGTTTAAATGATAAGTGCTATCACAGGAATATCAGTGATACAAAGGCTTGGTGCACTATTTGTGTGATATATTGAAAACACATTATTAAACACTCGAGTTTAATTATGATTCATTTTTTCCACACGTTGTTTAAATNATGTTGATTATGGCTTTTAAATGTGGTTTAAATGATGAGTGCTATCACAGAAATATCAGTGATACAAGGCTTGGTGCACTATTTGTGTGATATATTGAA